>VIAB01028472.1:5997-20181 GCA_009801035.1 Oophaga pumilio
GTCCAAACTTTTGGTCTGTACTGTATATATATATATACATATACTGTATATGTATATATATTGGGTACAATACAGTATGATCATACGTAGTTTTATTCTATTCATCCAAATGTATATTTGCAACGTAGCCCATAACTGCGATATAAAGCTTTTAGTCAGTCTGTGCTTAGTCCTTGAATTGTCTGATTAAAAATGTCAAACTAGGATTTTCACATCAAATATGGAACAGCACCATTTATTTTTGCATAAGTCAAAATACTCTTATAATTTTTTTTATTGTTAGATTGTTAGTTTTTTTTTTACTTCTACAGTATGTAGACAGCAACAGCATCAATATTAATTATTCCATGAAGATCTTCTGTCATTATAATCCAAGCCATTAATTATTTTCTGTATTATTCTGATTTACTGTTTTCTGTAAGGCAGACACAATGCATTCAAATGATGTTATTGTGCTCTGCATTCATTGTCTCAGCTCCAGTGCTTTGGCTGTACAGACTCACTGCGTCAAACAAATGGGTTTGGTTTATTTTGCTAAATCCCACAAGATTCTAAAGACTTATTAAATTTCCCCTCGGCTCCCTGCATACTAAATCTATGCATCATAGATAATATTCATTTGCTTGTATTGTGTTGTATCTTTTCAATTTCCAAGATACACTTCCTCTCCTGTGGAGAGCAGTACATGCTGATGGAATAAATATACCGACAACTAGATGTAGTCACAGTGGGAGAATTGTAAGCAATGGTTTTGATGCGTCTTTGTTTCTTGTGAGCTGGATCATTTTTATTCCTCGCTCTTTATCTCTCCACCTTGTGTAACCCTCACCTTCCTGAGCTCAATGTGGGATGCTTTCCAAAGCTGTGAAAGGAACAGCTCTTGGTACAAATGAAATAAATCACGGTTGTTATGCTTGTAGGCTTGAGGGCTTCATTTTGTTTCACAACCAGCCCACAGAGGTGACTGTACCGTCTGTTCTCCTAATATGTATGCAATATTGCCTCTATTCGGTGCAGCCTGCAAAGAAATAACATTAGTAAAAATGTTGTAGAAAGCTTTAATTTACTTTATTGTGACATCGTTTCAATCTTTCACAGCGTGTGCCACTTGACAGGTCTTGAGCCCTCTTCTCTCCTCTCCGCTTCACACTCTCGAATCCCTGTCAACGCCCGGTTCCAACCCAGTGCACTCCCTGCTTCCATTTCCCCACAACTCATTTACAAGCCAAAGCAGCTTCTGGCTGTCATTTCACCCGTGTGATATTCCATTAGAGCCACATTCTATTTTACCAGAACTCTGCAGTTGATTATCAAAGCTGACAGAATTTCAGATCCCCAAAAAAATTTAGTTATTAGGCAACCATTTTCAGGTATGAAAGATTATGTCTTAGTAATACATTTGTATATTCGCTCCAAAAAAAAGCAAAATAAATAATATGTGTAAAATGATAAACAGCAGATTATGGCACATTTTTAATATCAGGATGGTGTGAGCTTTATTGATGTCTGATTTTGAACTGTAGCACATTAAAGGGAACCTGTCATGTAAAATAACACTATTAACCTGCAGATATGGGGTTATTCCCCCCAGCTGTGTTCAGCTTCCAGTCACCGCTCAAAGGGGAGTTCTGGGCAACAGCTCTCCTTCCTTATATTTCTACTGCTACAGACAACACATATGAATGAGACCCAACCAGGAGTCTACACATTTCTAAAGAATAGTGACAGACACCAACAAAGTGGCATTGATTGCAATAGAGTAGAACTAGTGTAATGGGGACCAACAACTCTTCTAGTACAGCCAATCCAGCAGATGGATTGGAGACCCAATCAGGAGTCTTCAAATTGAAAAAAAAATTAGGGCCTGACACCACTGAAGTGGCATCAATTTCACCAGCATAGAAATAGTATAATGGAGACGGACATCTCTTATACTACAGCCAACCCAGCAGATGGAGACCCAAAAAAGAGTGTTCAGATTTCCAAAAATTAGTGGCAGCCAACCCAGCAGATGGAGACCCCACCAGGAGAGTTCACATTTTCAAAAATTAGTGGCAGACACCAAAAATAGGGCATCAATTTCACCAGAGTAGAAATAGTATAATAGGGACCGTCACCTCTTCCAATACAGCCTACCCAGCAGATGGAGACCCAGCAAGGAGTGTTCACACTTTCAAAAATAAGTGGCAGACTCAAACAAAGTGGCATCAATTTCACCAGATTAGAAATAGTATAATAGGGACCGACACATCTTCTACTACAGCCAACCCATCAGATTGCGATCCCACCAGGAGTGTTCACATTTCTAAAAATTAGTGGCAGACACCAAAAAAAGGGACATCAAATTCACCAGAGTAAAAATAGTATAATAGGGACTGACACCTCTTCCAATACAGCCTACCCAGCAGATGAAGACCCAGCAAGGAGTGTTCACATTTCCAAAAATTAGTGGCCGACACCAACAAAGTGGCATGAATTTCACCAGATTAGAAATAGTATAATAAGGACCGTAAACTCTTCCACTGCAGCCAGCTCAGCAGATGGAGACTCAATCAGGAGTGTTCACATTTCCAAATTTCCAAAAATTAATGGCAGACACCAACAGTGTGGCATCAATTTCACAAGAGTAGAAATAGTATAATGACTTGCTGTGTGTCTTCCTTTTTGTGTAATCTACTGTGTGTAACCTTCTTGTGTAATCTGCTGTGTTTTTTCTTTCTTGTGTAATCTACTCAATCAGCCAAACTTTCTTGCAATAATGTCCTAGAGGCAAAATTTGCGTGCCGTGAGGCGCAGTGTTTGGCCATACTTTCCAAGCAGCAGGTCCCGGCTATACCAAACAATCTTCTTGCTGAGGGAGACTCTTTGCTTTTCCCAGAAGGCACCTGGAATATGCAAATTGTCCTCCTCAAGCTTCAATCCCTGGTTTGGCGATGCTTTCCAAGCAGCTGGTCCCGGCTCTACCCAAAGATCTTCTTGCTGAGGGACACTCTTCGCTTTTCCAAGAAGGCACCTGGAATATGCAAATTGTCCTCCTCAAGCTCCCATCCCTGGTTTGGCAATGCTTTTCAAGCAGCTGGTCCTGGCTGTACCCCATGAACTTCTTGCTGAAGGACACGCTTTGCTTTTCCCAGAAGGCACCTGGACTATGCAAATTGTCCTCCTCAAGCTTCAATCCCTGGTTTGGCGATGCTTTCCAAGCAGCTGGTCTTGGCTGTTCCCAACAATCTTCTTGCTGAGGGAGACTCTTCACTTTTTCCAGAAGGCACCTGGAATATGCAAATTGTCCTCCTCAAGCTTCAACCTCATCATCATCCTCTCTATTATCCCATTTCTCACCCCAACAGTCACCCTTCTCCTTTTCCTGCCCTGATAGCACAGTACATTCTCAGATATATAAGTCTAATCAGGATCACTTCCCCCCCGGGGTTAACATCTGGTGTCAAGGGATCCTGCTCGAACCCTATTTCGTCCTGCCCAGATCCAAGCTAAAAAAAATTTAGGCATTGGTGCAGATGATTTCCTCCTTTTGACTCTGAATCTTTGGAGTACACTTCTAATGTCCATGGCATAGAATGTGTGACCAGCTCTGCAGACTCACTCTTATGTGGTTCTCTACAGTGAGTTGAGCAGTTGTACAGTTGTGATGAGGGGGGAACCAAGGGTAATTGGGGTATCATCTCTGTCGACTGTACTGTGTGTGATGTTGAGGTGGAGGAAGAGAGGCCACTTGAAGCTGTGTTTGCTATGCACTGGAGCCCATGCTCTTTCTGGCCCTAATCAACAATGCGTACTGCTGTGCAGTTGCCAAAGAAAGGGAGTGGATAGCCTGTCCAGTAACAGATGTAGTCAGTTGTGTTTGGATAGGACATGACGGTGTTGGTTCACTAGTGCTTTCACTAACATTACCACCTTGAACACTAAGCCTATTCCCCCTTCCTCCACGACCTATCTTTTTCACACTCATGTTGCTTAGACAGTAGGAGCACACTATTAGCAACAAAAAATTAGATGTTTTAATCTGCACCATGTCTGCACACAGCAGAACTTCAGCGGCACTACATGACAAGATGAAATATGACGTGCTGAATCACGTTAGCTACTGAAAAAATAGGTTTTTGTACTCTGCAACAGCTCTGCACACACCTGAATTTCAGCAGCACTAAATGACAAGCTGAAATATATCATACTGAATCACGTGAGTAACAGAAGAAAGTATTTTTTACTGTGGATAAGGCCTGAGTAACTTAGAAGATATGCTCCAAACAATTTCAAAGTGAGATCTCCCCTACTGTACCCCATTAGTAACAGAAGAAATAATTGTGTTCAGTGTGGATGATGCCTGTATAAAAATGAATACATGCTCCAAACAATTTCAAAGTGAGATCTCTCCTACTGTATCACGTTAGTAACAGAAGAAAGTATTTTTTTAGTGTGGATGAGACCTGTACACAATAGAATATACAGTGAGTATGGAAAGTATTCAGACCCCTTTAAATTGTTCATGCTTTGTTTCATTGCAGCCATTTGGTAAATTCAAAAAAGTTCATTTTTTTCTCATTAATGTACACTCTGCACCCCATCTTGACTAAAAAAACAAAAATGTCGAAATTTTTGCAAATTTATAAAAAAAGAAAAACTGAAATATCACATGGTCATAAGTATTCTGACCCATTGCTCAGTATTGAGTAGAAGCACTCTTTTGGGCTAGTACAGCCATGAGTCTTCTTGGGAATAGTGCAACATGTTTTTCACACCTGGATTTGGGGATTCTCTGCTATTCTTCCTTGCAGATGGATAATGAACTTTGGTGGACAGCCATTTTCAGGTCTCTCCAGAGATGCTCAATTGGGTTTAAGTCAGGACTCTGGCTGGGCCAGTCAGGAATTGTCACAGAGTTGTCTTATTGGAAGGTGAACCTTTGGCCAAGTCTGAGGTCCAGAGCACTCTGGAAGAGGTTTTCATCTAGGATATCTCTGTACTTGGCAGCATTCATGTTTCCTTCAATGCTAACCAGTCGTCCTGCCCCTGCAGCTGAAAAACACCCCAATAGCATGATGCTGCCACCACGATGTTTCACTGTTGGGATTTGTATTGGGCAGGTGATGAACAGTGCCTGGTTTTCTCCACACATACTGTTTAGAATTATCATGAAAAAGGTCTATCTTCATCTCCTCAGACCAGAGAATCTTATTTCTCATAGTCTGGGAGTCCTACTTGTGGTTTTTAACAAACTCTATGTGGGCTTTCATATGTCTTGAGGAAAGGCTTCCGTCGGGCCACTCTGCAGCCCAACTGGTGGAGGGCTGCAGTGATAATTGACTTTGTGGAACATTCTTCCATCTCCCTACTGCATCTCTGGAGCTCAGCCACAGTGATCTTGGGGTTCTTCTTTACCTCTCTCACCAAAGGCTCTTCTCCCATGATTGCTCATAGGAAGACTTCTGGTGGTCCCAAACATCTTCCATTTAAAGATTGCCACTGTGCTCTTAGGAACCTTGAGTACTGCAGAAATTCTTTTGTAACCTTGGCAAGATTTGTGCCTTGCCATAATTCTGTGTCTGAGCTCCTTGGCAAGTTCCTTTGACCTCATGATTCTCCTTTGGTCTGACATGCACTGTGAGCTGTGAGGTCTTAGGTGTGTGCCTTTCCAAATCAAGTCCCATCAGTTTAATTAAACACAGCTGGACTCCAATAAAGGAGTAGAACCATCTCAAGGAAGATAAGATCACAAGGAAATGGACAGCATGTGACTTAAATATGAGTGACTGAGCAAAGGGTCTGAATACGTATGAAAATGTGATATTTCGGTTTTTCTTTGTTAATAAATTTGCAAAAATGTATACATTTCTGTTTTTTTCCATCAAGATGGGGTACAGATTGTACACAAATGAGAAAAAAATGTACTTACTTGAATTTACCAAATGGCTGCAATGAAACAAAGAGTGAAAAATTTAAAGGAGTCTCAATACTTTCTGTACCCACTGTATGCTCCAAACAATTTCAAACTCAGATCTAGTCTGCTGTATCATGTTTGTCACAAAAACATTTTTTTTTAATCTGCATGAGCTCTGCACACAGCTGAATTTCACAGACACTAAATGGCAAGATCAGATATGGCATGCTGAATCAAGTTAGCAACTGAAAAATATATATATTTTTTACTCTGCAACAGCTCTGCACACAGATGAATTTCACCACCACTAAATGACAAGGTGGGATATGACGTGCTGTATCACATTTATAACAGAAAAAATACGTTTTCTTCACTTTGCAACAGCTCTGCACAAAGATGAATTTCACAGCCACTAAATGACAAGGTGAGATATGGCATGCTGAATCATGTTTTGCAACTGAAAAAAAATGAATTTGAAAGGTCTACTGGTGCATGGAGCACAATAGAAGCAGTGCACAACACACTGCTACAAATTGTGCCCTGATGTCTTTGTCTGTGGACCTCACTAATGGCATAAGAAAAAAAAAATCTACTGGAAGGTCAAATTCACAGCCACACATGACACTAGCTGTTTAAACTATCTGACTTAGAAACAACCGCCTAGCTAACTAGCTAAAATCTATCAACACCCTGGACCAGTATGAGGAGCAGCCTCTCTGCGCTGTTATACTGACAAAATGGAACTAAAACAAGATGTCCGCTCTTTATATATAGAGGGACATGTGATTTCAGCAGCCAATGCCACAAGTCGTTGTGTCTGAACATTGTGGATGTTTCCTGCGCCCTGATTAGTTAGGAAAAAAATTTACAAACACGTTGCTCCTCTGAGCTCTCCCCACATCCTCCCCTCATCAAAAATGTTACCCCTGCTCATCAAACACCACCACTATCCTAGCCAAAGTGCTAAAAATACTTAAGTGGCAACGCAAATATCTTCCCACACTCTTACCGAATGTTACAGATTTTTCTCGATATTATGAAAATTTGCTTGTGTTTCCGATCATGAATCCGAATGTGCCATATTTGTGCCGAATTTATGTTTAGCGATCGTTTTCCGAACATATTCGCTCATCGCTAGTGACAATAATTTTTTGAAATGTGGAGACTCCAAGTTCGGTCTCCATCTGGTTGTTGCCCGTAATGGAAAGTATGTCAGAGACCTATTATACTGTTTTACTCTGTGGAAATTGATGCCTCTTTAGTGGTGTGTGACAAAAAAATTTTAAATGTGGAGAATCCAAGTTTGGTCTCCTTCATGTGTGTTGCCTGTAGATGTAGGGCTCACAGACAGGTAGGCCTGCACTTACTTTGACTCAACTACCTGGATTACTATGCTTACATTTTTCTACCAATAGTACTCTATGATACTAATGTTTGTGTCATCTAAGTGTGGCTGGGGAAAAAAAGTGGAGCTGTTGCATGAGGTATCAGGGCTCCCAGAAAAGAAGGCTTAAACCACTCTCTTAACATCCAGATCTTAATTTCAACTTCAATTCCAAGCCATAAATGCTAGCCCAGACCCTGATACTATGCCCATTGCTGACTGCTTGTGTGCCATTATAAAATGTTCTACTGTGGGTCAATTGATATGTCAACTACCTGTGTTACTTTCTTTACACTTTTCTACCAACAGTACTATATGAAAGTTATGTTTGTGTCATCTGAGTGTGGCTGGGAAAAAATAAGCTGTTGCATGAGATATCAGGGTTCACAGCAAAGAAGGCTTACACTGCTCCCTTGACCTCCAGTTCTTCAGTGATACTTCAATTCAAAGCTGTAAATGCTGGCCCAGACACTGATATGTCGTGCATGGCCCATGACTGACAGCTGCTGTGCCATCAGCAAATTTCTACTGTGGGTCAATTAATGTGACTTTTCATGGTGTCTGCCCCTAATTTTAGCTGTTTGGGAAGCTTTTTGTCGCCCCTTAAGGTGTTGTGTATACAATTGGTTTGGCCTCCCATTAAATTTAATGGGGTTTGGGTACATTCATCTGGACATTTGTTGAACCGAACTGAACTCGCTCATCTCTAATGATGATGTCTTCACGCTGGGACTCTTAGTTCCTGTGTGTGCCCCACCGGAATGACAATACTGCAACAGTTTGTTTGCAACTTGCTGCTGTCTGCCGGCGTAATTGCCAGGATTGGGGGTTAGGTGGGTATATGATTTTTTTTTATTGTAATATTACTTGTTGGGAGACTTTGTGGACCATAATACAGTTTGGGGTCATCAAACAGTGTGGAGGCTACCGTGGTGGCATCATATGGTGTGAGGGCTACTTTGAAAACCATCATATAGTGTGGGGTCTACTGTGGGGGACCATTATACAGTGTGGGGGCTACTATGGGGGCTATCCTACAGTGTAGAACTATTGAGGGGACTGTGTATGGGCTGCTATGGGTGCCATCATACACTGCTCAAAAAAATAAAGGGAACACTTAAACAACACGATATAACTCCAAGTCAATTACACTTCTGTGAAATCAACGTAAACCACACAAAGAACCTTTCAGTATACCGTGCCACTTTTAAACAATTTTTTATTAGAGTCAAAAACAGACAATCACTTAGTAGAAAAACATCACATAGATATTTGGTAGTACAAAATTCAACAGGCTGCTGCCATCAAAAAATAGGGACTGCTAACCCTCACCAATACCTATACATCTCATGTATCTCAGTGCAAAATATATTGCTGAAAATACCCAATGCATATACTGCTGGACTAAACCCAGCTATGTGATATACCATCGGCGTAAGCCTTGCCATAAACTACACTTACATGAGAGGTGGGTCAGGTGTGGCGTCCCCCAAGCGCCTCAACGCGCGTTTCGTCTCTTCCTCAGAGACCTCCTGACTCTAATAAAAAATTGTTTAAAAGTGGCACGGTATACTAAAAGGTTCTTTGTGTGGTTTAGTCATATATCAGTTTATGTGCCTTTTGATATATATACATGTTAGGGATAAGCTATTATGTGAAATCAACGTGTCCAGTTATGAAGCAACACCGATTGTGAATCAATTTTTCCTGCTGTTGTGCAAATGGAACAGACAACAGGTAGAAATGATTGGCAATTAGGAAGACACCCCCTATAAAGGAGTAGTTCTGCAGGTGGGGACCACAGACCATTTCTCTTTTCTCATCCTTTTAGGCTATTGCTTTGGTCACTTTTGCATTTTGTCATTGCTCTCATCCTTAGAGGTACTGTACAGTAGCATGAGACAGTGTCTACAACCCACAGAAGTTGCTCAGATAGTATAGCTTATCCAGGATGGCACATTAATGCAAGCTGTGGCAAGAAGGGTAGCTGTGTCTGTCAGCGTAGTGTCCAAAGGATGGAGGCGCTACCAGGAGACAGGCCAGTACACCAGGAGACGTGGAAGGGGCCGTAGGAGGGCAACAACCCAACATCAGGACCGCTACCTCCGCCTTTGTGCAAGGAGGAACAGGAGGAGCACTGCCAGAGCCCTGCAAAATGACCTCCAGCAGGCCACAATTGTACAAGTGTCTGCACAAACGGTTAGAAACCGACTCCATGAGGATGGTCTCAGTGCCCGATGTCCACAGATGGGGGTTGTGCTCACAGCCCAACACCGTGTAGGACACTTGGCATTTGCCAGAGAACACCAGGATTGGCAAATTCGCCACTGGCTCCCTCTGCTCTTCACAGATGAGAGCAGGTTCACACTCAGCGCATGTGACAGACGTGACAGAGTCTGGAGACGCCATTGAGAGCGATCTGCTGCCTGCAACATCCTTCAGCATGACCGGTTTGGCAGTGGGTCAGTAATGGTGTGGAGTGGCATTTCTTTGGAGGGCCACACAGCCCTCCATGTACTCGCCAGAGGTATCCTGACTGCCATTAGGTACTGAGATGAGATCCTCAGACCCCTTGTGAGACCATATGCTGGTGCGGTTGGCCCTGGGTTCCTCCTAATGTAGGACAATTCCAGACCTCATATGGCTGGAGTGTGTCAGCAGTTCCTGCAAGATGAAGGCATTGAAGCTATGGACTGGCCTGCCCATTCCCCAGACCTGAATCCGATTGAGCACATCTGGGAAAGCATGTCTCGCTCCATCCACCAATGTCACGTTGCACCACAGACTGTCCAGGAGTTGACGGATGCTTCAGTCCAGGTCTGGGAGGAGATCCATCAGGAGAACATCCTCAACCTCATCAGGAGCATGCCCAGGCATTGTAGGGAGGTCATACAGGCACGTGGAGGCCACACACAATACTGAGCATCATTTTGGCTTGTTTCCACTTTAATTTTGTTGTGTTTTGATTTTCATTTCGACTTGTTTCCACTTTCATTTTGGGGGTCTCTCCAAATCCAGACCTCCATCGGATCAAATATTTGATTTCCATTGATGATTTTTGTGTGATTATGGTGACATCACATTCAACTTTGTACAGAACAAAGTATTTAATGAGAATATTTCATTCATTTATATCTAGGATGTGTTATTTGAGTGTTCCCTTTATTTTTTTGAGCAGTGTACAATGTGGAGGCCAATACTGTGGGCCAATAAATGTGGGGACCACTCTGGGGACCATAATACAGAGTGGGAACTTCTGTGAGGGCCATCATACAGTGTGGGAATTACTATGGGCACATCAAGGGGTTTAGGGGCTAAGGTGGGGGCATCATAAAGTGTATGTGGCATTTTACTGTGCATGGGATGGTATGAGGGGAATTATACTGTGTATAGAGGAGTTATAATGGCATCATACTGTGATTAAGGGAGCTGTGGGCCCATTATAGTGTGTATAGGGAGCCATGGTGACATCATACTGTGTTTAGGGAGTTGTGAGCCCATTATACTGAGTATAGGGGAGCTGTGGGAGGCATCATACTGTATATAGTAAACTGTGGCCCCATCATAATGTGTATAGGGGAGTTGTGAGTGCATCATAATGTGAATAGGTGAGCTGTGTGCCTATCATACTGTGTATAGGATAACTGTGGGACCATCACATTTTGTATAGGGGAGCTCTAAAGCCATCACACAGTGCACAGGGAAGCTGTGGTTGCATCACACTTTGCATAGGGGAGTTATGGGGGCTTTATACTGTGCATAGTGGAGCTGTGAATCACACTTTGTATTGAGAAGCTATGGGTTACCATAATGCACATATGGGGACATCATATTGTGTATATTGGAGTTGTAGATGGAGGGGCTTAGAGGACATTATTACTGTAAATGATGCACTTAGGGGACATTATTAAATATTAGGTGGGCACTTAAGAAGCATTATTGTTAAAAGGCACTGAGGATATGGTACCTGTCAAATGTGC
Source organism: Oophaga pumilio (assembly GCA_009801035.1). Lineage (NCBI taxonomy): Eukaryota > Metazoa > Chordata > Amphibia > Anura > Dendrobatidae > Oophaga > Oophaga pumilio. The sequence goes on from VIAB01028472.1 coordinate 17,258, forward strand.
ACATAGCTTGCACTATTACTTTCTAAGGAGCAAAATGTGGGCACTGTTTTATAGGGCACTTGCACGACAAGACATTAATATTTTTAGGATGGAAATTTTACCATCTAGAGGGTACAAAGGAGGTAAGATTCCCTCCTCCATTAGGATCAAATCCAAGAAGTTCCCTCCCCTTTCATCATGCACTAGGGTAGATCTATTTGTTCAGGTAGTCACAAATGACTTCCTCCGTATACCACGGTGGGTCGTGCGTGATAACCTGAGCAGAGATGAGCAGATAGATGTCCATAGATTGGACATCCTACTGCCACTTCCTGATGTGGTGCTAAAGATAGCTTATAAAGGGGGCAATATTGTAATCTGGCCTAAATCCTTTTATGAAAAGGAGGTGTTTAGACAGCTTAATAATAAAACTTGCTATAAACGCCTAACATATAACCCTTTATCATCCTTTATTCGTGAATTGTCAAAAATCTTGAATACTGCAGTTAGTAAGGACATCATCACTGGGGACCTGGCTTTTGGCACTACAGGTACAGGAATCATCAATTTCAACAATGTATCTATTACCCAAGATACACAAAAATATGGAGACTCCCACAGGACGTCCAATCATCTCAGGCTCAGGAAACTTCTTGCAAAATATCAATCGTTGGATTGATTCCTACAGCCACTTCTGGAGGGTCTTCCCTCCTTTTTGCTGGATACGGGTGAGTTCCTGAAAAGGGTGGATGGTTTCCATATGGGTCAGTACATGCTGCTAGTCACAGGAGATGTCAAATCATTATATAATAATATCAGACACTCTGATGGTCTGGCACCTGCTCATTACTATCTCAATATGTCTAATTTACCCAAGGCGTAAATTACTTGATTCTGGAGCTCCTTGAATTCTCTTTGACACATAATTTTTCTACTTTCAAGGGGTCCTTCTACCTGTAGCTCCAGGGGGCAGCTATGGGGGCATCTTATGCACCTGCTTACGCTAACCTGTTTTTGGGGCTGTGGGAGAGGGACCTCTGCCTGTTGGATCGAGAGTCGTTGATGGATTGTGTCCCCCTTTGCACACGGTACATCGATGATATTTTTTTTGATCTGGCAGGGATAGACCACAGTGCTGCATGAATTTATGAATAATTTAAATAAAAATGATAAAAATATCCATAATAAATATCAATGTAGTAAGGATAAAATTGACTTTCTTGATGCCTCTGTGTGGAGGAATGTTGATGGTAGTCTACAGACTACTATATTTCGGAAAGAGACATCAACAAACATGCTACTGCATGCCTCCTCTGCCCACCAGAGACCTATGATCAATTCTATACCAACTGGACAATTTTGGTTGCTTAGAATTTGTTCGAGTGATCATGACTTTGAAATACAGGCATGTTATTTATGGAGTAGATGTAGTAGTGAAAGAGGTTATTATACTGTCCTCATACACGTTAGCAGGGTGTGTGATAAGACATGTAGCTAAACCCCATGTCTTCTTTAAGAAAAAGAGGCAGTAGGATTGTAACTTTCTTTTATTGATTGCAGATGTGACAGGAAAGGGTGAAACTATAGAATGCAATAACAGGAGCATTTCAGAATATATAACTGCACAGACCATGAAACACAAATAGTTTGCAATACACAGGTAACATGAGGTAACACACAAACTGATTATTACCTACTTAGTACAACAAACGTAGTGATAAACGCAGGATTATAACACCTAGATAGTGCTTACCGACTATGCTTAGAGCAGGCTGTTTAAGAAGCATGAAGAACACGAATGGTGTAGTTTCTCCTAAGACACATGGAGGAATAATGGCTGCTGTTCCCTTCACAGTGTCATAAACAAGACCATGAGGCAACAGGAACCATCCCACAATGCCCTCGGAACTTCCCACAAGACATTGCAAATTAAACTAGAATCTATGCATTAAACGGCCAGCAGGTGGTGGTGTTACCTTACAATATGAAATGTATGAAGGACTAATTCACTCAAAAAATACAATGTCTATAATAATCGGAGACATAAAAAAAATGACTAGACTTTCTAGACAGCAATTATATGGCTGGACAGAACAGTTATAGTAGACGCATTACAAAGAGGGCTTATCACAGAGCTAAATATTCAACACGTCAGTCTCTACTTTATAAACAGGATAATGCAAGATCTATTAATAAAGTTAGATTTATTAAAAATTATCATACTCAATTTGCAAGAATGAAAGAGTGTCTCCAGAGAGCATAACCTATCCTTCAAACTGATCCAATTATTAGTCAGTTCCTTTCTCCAAAACCTAGTGTTATAATCAGACGTTCTAGGAATTTACATGATATGCTTGTTAGGAGCCATTATGAGAGTGAGCCGAAACAAACATTTCTTGATGGTATTGTTCCTGGGTGTAGTTTGCGTTCCTTGTAGTTGGTGCGTTGCATGTCCCTACATAGATCGGGTTAATACATTTTTTAATTCCTCAGGTAGCAGGACATACGATATTAGGAAACATATTACATGTACTTCTAAATTTGTTATTTACTTTGCCGTATGCCCATGTAACCTGATCTATGTGGGACTAACTACACGCCAACTCAAAATATGTGTTCATGAACACATCCTGGGCATAGAGGCTGCGGCCGTGCATGAGGATGCTTCCACACTCAGGACCTTGCCAAGGAATTTTAAGATGTATCACAACTGTGATGGTTCTCTGCTACGTATGAGAGGAATTGACGTTATAGATCTGGGTATTCGCGGAGGGAAAATAAGCCAGAAGTGGGCTCAACGCGAAACCCGGTGGATATGATTGCTTGACACTGTGCATCCCAAGGGCCTGAATGAGAACATCAGTTATGTCCCATTTATTTAATATCTGCTGTCCCATATGTACATATACTCGAGTATAAGCCGACCCGAGTATAAGCCGACCCCC
>VIAB01028472.1:21205-35960 GCA_009801035.1 Oophaga pumilio
GGGCTGAAAATCTCGGCTTATATTCGAGTATATACGGTATTTGTTTTCTTTTTCTTATTTTGGTTTTATTAATATTTGTTTTTATTCTATATAGTCCATCACCTATGGAAGTGATTTTACTATCTGATGCCCTTCATGATGTGCCGAGGATGACCCTCTTTCTGGACCATATCTATCTGATTTGAATACATTAATAATTCAGTGGGGAACATTTGTATATGATTTATTGTATTGTATAATTTGGTTCTTTTTTGTATTTAGCATTGTAATATCATTAATATCTCTTTTTGTAGTGATTCATCATGATGTGTGCAGACTCATGTGGAATATAATTGTGATTTGTAATTTTATAATCACTTCATATATATGTAATCATTTAATATATATGTATTTTGAGAGTTTTTGTCTATTGATATCAATTTGCATAATATATGGTCCACATTGAGCTGCGCCCATCTTTTTCTTCTACTGTGTGTTCTATATGTAGGATTCTAGTGTTGATGATACAATTAGGATTGGGATTATATAATTATTTAGATTTAGTTATATATAAATATTTAGATTTAGTTATGTTTAATTTTTTTGTCATCATTTTTTATTCTAAATCCCCACATATGACGTTCTAATAGGGGATCCCGGCATGTCCGTCAGCTTTTGGCATCTTCCCGTTGCCGAGTTAGTCTGGTCATGTGACCACGATGTTGCTCGTCACGTGATGCCGCCACCGGGTATCCTGGTTACTGCGACGACGACGCATGCGTCATATGAGGTGGACGCTGCAAGTTAGGCGCCTGCTGGCATTGTGGTAACAGCGGTAACGGCCACATCATAATTATCAGACACTGTGCCTCCCATTGGTGCTGGGCGCCTTTTTATACCCCTATTTCCAGTTCCTTCACTGCCCATTTGACAAAGGCTTGTTGGCCGAAACGCACGTCTGGGGAGGGCGCACTGCTACAGATTGTCCCAGGCCATCTGATCAGGTATACTAATGATGACTGTTTATTAATTATACATGCCTGTTAAGCAACATAGGTCATGTTCATTAGGCCATTTGGGAATGTGCAATGTAATGGGTTAGTATTGTGAATTGTTACATTATTAATGTGAATACTGTTCACCCTTCTTTTGGTAGCATGTGCGCCTTTTTTTTGTTCATGTGTACATTTTGTTCTGCCTTCCCCATCCATCCTTCCCTTCTTCTTGGATCTGTGAGATATTTAATAAAAGTTTTTCTAAATTTGCAAAATGTTTTGGGATTTTTTGATCGTAACTTTTTCTGTGTTATAGGGTACAAAGGAAGCATTTTAATAATAATAATAATAATAATAATCTTTATTTATATAGCGCCATCATATTCCGCAGCGCTTTACAGTTTAACAGTTTCAGAACACAAGTCATAAGTAACAACGTTAACAATACAATAATTAAATCAAAATAAGACGACCCTGCTAGTGAGAGCTTACAATCTACAATGAGGTGGGGGAGATACAAAGTACAGGTGTTTATATACAATGGTGCATTTACAATGATGGTCCAGCCATCTTGAGGGAGTGAAGGATGGATGGAGATAGTGAATGGGCTACACACACACACACTTACACAGAATACATAGAATGACTTTGATTAGTGAATGTAATAGGCCGCTCTGAACAAATGTGTTTTGAGGGAGCGCCTGAAACCATGCAAATTGTGCATTTTACTTTGTAAGGAGCACAGTTGTGGGCATTTTTATGTGGGATAATAAGAAGATACACATACGGCAGCAGTCACAGTATTGTAATGAGTTTGCGCATGTTGGGAATATATGGGGACAGTGCTAGAAATGCGAGAGATCATAATTGTCTATGTTGTAAACCCTGCAAACCAGGCGTGGCTGTAAGAAGTTGTGTTGGCAGTCTGGGCTAGATGGAAAATACGGGAAAAATGAATGACTCCATCAGAAGGAACATTACTAGTGATGAACGACCACTAAAATGCTCGGGTGCTCGTTGCTCAGGTCGAACAAATTGGAATGCTCGGGTGCCGAAGCAAGCAACGAGCCCAATGTAAGTCTATGGGAAAACCGAGCATTTTTGCCGTGACCCCCTGGAGTCCTTTTACGGTCTAAAAACGTCTGAAATTGATGTAAAGTGGTCAAATGACATGAGAACATCATGGGGAATACACCTGTAAGCATTTCTGACACCCAGGTCACAGCTGTGAGCAATGTTGTCAGAGTGTTACGTCACTTTTACAGGCGCACAAAATCGATATCAAAATGGATTTTTCTGGGAAATATGTTAAGGAACATCATTTCCAGGGTAATAATTTGTATGTAAGGCAAAATAAATAACCGCCCCAAAAAATGTACCTCCACCACTTGGGCTATGTTCACACATTGCGTTTTTGATGCGTTTTTCGACTTTACCATTGCTTTAAACCAAGACAAATGCATTCACTGTGAAATGTCATTTTAAAATTTTACACCCTTATTTGGCCATGTGGTGTGTGACACATAATGTGACACATCCTGTTTCATTTATGAAGGAGTGACTTTGAAAGTCACAAATTCTATTTTTATAGTGCTAGCAGTGGGCCCTCACTTTTCTTAGAGAGCCATCAGCCGTCTATGCTTTGTTGTTCCCATTATTAACCCTACAATACGTATCAGGGGCCTTTTAGACCCCGATGCTTACTTTTTTGCTATTATCTGCAAAATTACATTAGTTAGAATTTTGAAACTCTAGGTATTCCTCAAGTATGTTGTTGTTGGTAATATCCAGTTGATCATAAATTTTTTTTGATAGGCATTTTGGTGTAACATTGCTTTTTTGGGGAAAATCACATCTGTACAGAACGGGGGCCTTTTAGGCCCCTGCCATTTTTATCATGTACTCAGCAGTGTTTGTGTCTCAAGTTACTTTACTTGTAGTCAGGGTTGCTGGTGGAGGGGCCGGGGGGGGGATCATGCCATGTGAGGATGTCATATGATTTTGGGATGGAGTTATAAGGCCATGACATCATCTCAGGTTTTTCTGAACACAATAATGAGCTGTGTAGAGGGTACTGAGGACAGTATACACTGTGAGCTAGTTGCTGAAGGATCTGTGATGATATGATATTGGGAGGAAGTCTGACTCATTTTCAGTCTCTTTGATTCTGTAAGGGTATGTTTCCACGGTCAGGAAACATTCCGGATTAGCTGCGTGTTTGACGCTGTGCGTTGGCGCAGCGTCAAACACGCAGCGTCCAGATGTTACAGCATAGTGGAGGGGATTTCAAGAAATCCCATCTCCACTATGCTGTAAAACACGCAGGCGGAAGACCTGCGTTTCCGGACATGCGGCGCGTCTTTTCAGACCGCAGCATGTCCTAGCCCGTTGTGGCGATGCTGCGTCGCCGCAACGGAAATAACACAGGGCTATGCAGCTCTGCGATCATTCCGCATGTGGTCCGGAGGTGTCTGGAACACATCCGGAATGAGCGTGCATCAAGAAGGGGGCGGGGCTTAGGACGGAGCGGAATTTCCGCTCCGTCAAATGCGCTGTGGTTCCGGACCGTGGAACCACAGCCTAAGAAGTTTGCAAAGGGTACAGCTTGTGAGCCACAAAAATCCAGAGAATTGTACACCATCTAAAAGAAAGTATAAAAGGTAAGAGATGCTGAGGATGAGAGGAGGAAGGAGGCACTTTACTCTTACAGTGTGTCACATACAGGCAAATAGTGGACATCTTCAGAAAAGATAACATGTGAAATTTTTTTGTAAGACTAATAAAATTGAAAAGAAAAAGTTAGAAAAGAAATGCAGCTGCAGCTAGTTTACTCTAGATTTATATAGCTTTTTGTGTTTTTCATATCTTTGTTTAAAATCAGGAAAAAAAAGTTTTTGGTGTATTCTGCAAAAAATTATAATTAAAATGTTGTGCATTATTCATATCTTATTTTGCAATATTAGAGTAAACTTGTATAAGTTATTTATGTGAGTTTCTCCATATGATTTGCACGGGGGCCTAAAAGGCCCCTGTTACGTAAAAGTGTAGATTTGTGATGTCACGCATGCTAGGGTTAAACAGTGGATCCCATACACTGTTAGGGTATGTTTCCACGGTCAGGAAACATTCCGGATTAGCTGCGTGTTTGACGCTGTGCGTTGGCGCAGCGTCAAACACGCAGCGTCCAGATGTTACAGCATAGTGGAGGGGATTTCAAGAAATCCCGTCTCCACTATGCTGTAAAACACTCAGGCGGAAGACCTGCGTTTCCGGACATGCGGCGCGTCTTTTCAGACCACAGCATGTCCTAGCCCTATGTAGCCCTGCGATCATTCCGCATGTGTTCCGGAGGTGTCCAGAACACATCTGGAATGAGCGCGCGTCAAAAAGGGGGCGTGGCTTAGGACAGAGCGGAATTTCCGCTCCGTCAAATGCGCTGTGGTTCCGGACGGTGGAACCACAGCCTTATTGTGTTTGCAGTGAGTGGCAGGGCTGCCGAAAATTTGGATGCACCCCAACAACCCTTTGAACAGACGTCATGGATGACCACATGCAACCAAAGTTCCAAGTATTCATTTGGTACTCCAATACTGTTTGCTTATGCATCGAATGCAAGACCTGCCTTGTCCCAAAGTTACACGCACCCCAATAATCCTTTGAATCCACGTACTGGATGGCCACATTAAACCAAAGTTCCCATTAAGCTTTATTTCGTACTGCCATACAGTTTGCCTAGGCCTGCCCTGCCCCTACGCTACACGCACCCCAATAACCCTTTGAACCAACGTACTGGCTGGCCACATTAAAACAAAGTTCCCATTCTTATTTATTTGGTACTGCCATACTGTTTGCCTATGCATTGAATGCAAGGCCTGCCCTGCCCCAACTTTACACGCAAGCCAATAATCCTTTGAAGCAACGTACTGGATGGCCACATTAAACCAAAGTTCCCATTAAGCTTTATTTGGTACTGCCATATTGTTTGCTTAGGCATTGAATACAAAACCTGCCCTGCCCCAAAGTTACCCACACCCAAATAACCCTTTGAAGCCACGCACTGGATGGCAACATGAAAACAAAGTTCCCATTCTTATTTATTTGGTACTAGCATACTGTTCTCCTATGCATTGCATGCAAGGCCTGCACTTCCCCAACATTACACGCACCCCAATAACCCTTTGAAGCAATGTACTGGATGGCCACATTAAACCAAAGTTCCCATTAAGCTTTATTTGGTACTGCCATACTGTTTGCCTAGACATTGAATGCAAGGCCTGCCCTGCCCCAACGTTACACACACCTTAATAACCCTTTAAACCAACGTACTGGCTGGCCACGTTAAAACAAAGTTCACATTCTTATTTATTTGGTACTGTCATACTGTTTGCCTATGCATTGAATGCAAGGCCTGCCATGCCTCAAAGTCACACGCATCCTAATAACCCTTTGAAGCAACGTACTGGATGGCCACATTAAACCAAAGTTCCCATTAAGTTTTATTTGGTACTGTCATAGTGTTTGCCTATGCATTGAATACAAAACCTGCCCTGCCCCAATGTTACACGCACACCAATAACCCTTTGAACCAACATACTGGATGGCCACCTGAAAGCATTGTTCCTACTTATTTGGTACTCCCATATTGTTTGGCTATGCAGTGAACTGTTGAGCCTGAAGAACCTGCATTGGAGAATGTCAGTGTTGAGGATGTAGACCTGGCAGTGGAGAACGTCAGTGTTGAGTCTGGAAAACCTGCAGTGGAGAATTTCAGTGTTGAGGCTGAAGACCCAGCAATGGAGCATTGCAATGTTGAGCCTGAAGAACCTGCATTGGAGAATGTCAGTGTTGAGGATGAAGATCTGGCAGTGGAGAACGTCAGTGTTGAGTCTGGAAAACCTGCAGTGGAGAATTTCAGTGTTGAGGCTGAAGACCCAGCAGTGGAGCATTGCAATGTTGAGGCTGAGGAACACCTGGCAGTGGAGCATTTCATTATTGAGGCTGAAGAACCAGTATTGTTAAATGTCAATGTTGAGGCTGAAGGACCTGCTGTGGAAAATTTCAGTGTTTAGGCTGAAGGACCAGCAGTGGAGAATTGCATTGTTGAGGCTGAAGAACCTTTATTGCTGCATTGCAGTGTTGAGAAAGAACAACCGGCAGTGGAGCATTTCAGTATTGAGCCTGAAGAACCAGCATTGTATTATTGCAGTGTTGAGGCTGAACAACCTGCATTGGAGCATTACAGTGTTTAGGCAGAACACCCGACAGTGGAGCATTTCAGTGTTGAGCCAGAAGAACCTGCAGTGGACAATTGCAGTGTTGAGGCTGAAGACCCAGTAGTAGACAATAGCAGTGTTGAGGATGAACACACAGCAGTGGAGCATTGCAGTGTGGAGGCTGAACACACAGCAGGGGAGCATTGCAGTGTTGATCTTGAAGAACCTGCATTGTAGCATTGCAGTGTTGAGGAAGAACACCCAGCAGTGGAGAATTTCAGTGTGGAGCCTGAAGAACTTTGCAAATTTGGATGCACCCCAATACCACTTGGAAGAGATGTGGAGGAAGGCCTCCTAAAATTCTGTTCCCATTACAAAGGAGCGGGTCTCCTATACTTGTAATGCCCAAACAGTAAGTGTATGGACTGACAAACAATTCCCCCTGGGAGGGTACACATCAACCTACTGTGTAAATATTTTTTTACGGCCATCATAAACACCCTTGCAAAAAAATATAGTGCCTGTTGTATCATGGAACAAGTTCACACTCATGTTCTAGTGGTGGTGTCTGAAGAGACGTGGAGGATGGCCTCCAAAAAATGTTTTCCCAGTTTAAAGGAGAGGGTCTCCTATACTTGGAATGCACATACACTAAGTGTATGGGCTGACAAACATTTTCCTCTGGGGGGGTAAACATCAACCTACTGTGTAAATATTTTTTTTACGCCATCATATACACCCTTGCAAAAAAATATAGTGCCTGTTGAATCATGGAACATGTTCACTCTCATGTTCTAGTGGTAGTGTCTAAAGAGACGTAGAGGATGGCCTCTAAAAAATGTTTTTCCAGTTTAAAGTAGCAGGTCTCCTATACTTGAAACGCCCATACACTAAGTGTATGGGCTGACAAACATTTCCCCCTGGGGGGGACACATCAACCTACCGTGTAACTAATTGTTGTTAAGGAGAACCTAAACACCCTTGCAAAACAATCTAGTGTAAATGTGTACTGTGTAAACATTTTTTTAAAGGGCATCAAAAACACAATTTTACACAATAAGTTGGCGGCTGTATCACGGACCACGGTCACCATGGTGATTTAGTGGTGGTGGATGATGAGGATGAGGAAAAGGAGGAGGATAACACTCCAAATAGCCAAACTCAGGAAGCGTATACCCATGTGTGAGTGTGAAGAGGTGCATGGGAATACACCTCCCAAAAAAAGACACTGTATTGGAGGTTATGTTTTACTCTTATCATTCAGTGGTGTAGAGAAGTTTGGCCCAATCCAGCCTTTCATTTTTATAAGAGTCAGCCTGTCAGCATTTTCAGTTGAGAGGTGGATGCGCTTATCAGATATAATTATTATTATTATTATTATCATTATTTATTATTATAGCGCCATTTATTCCATGGTGCTTTACATGTGAGGTGGGGTATACATAATAAATACAAGTACAGTAATCTTAGACAATACAAGTTATGACTGGTACAGGAGGAGAGAGGACCCTGCCCGCGAGGGCTCACAATCTTCAATTCCACCAGCGGCACTAAAAACCCGCTCTGACAAAACGCTAGCGGCAGGGCAGGCCAGGACCTCCAAGGCGTTGGGAGCCAGTTCATGCCACATGTCCAGCTTGGATACCAAATAATTAAAAGGCACAGATGAATCACAGAGGACGTTAGTACGGTCAGCAAGGCACTCCCACAGCATCTTCCCAAGCTTTGCACTCCTTGTGAGAGTACCGAGCGCCTCTGGGCCAGGGCAATGGGTGGGTCTGAGAAAACGGTCCCAGAACTTTGCCAGTGTTACCCTGCCTCTGCTGGATTGGAGTTGTGCCTCTACTCCTTGGTTGTCAAACGAACTGTGACCTCTGTTGCCAGCATTTTCAGATGGGATTTTTTTTAATAATTCTGCAAAAATGGCCCTCCTCCATCTCATCATGTTCCACCTGCAATACATCCTCTTTCATTGTGAGCAGAGAGCTTTTCAGAATGCAGAGAAGCAGGATAGTGAAGCTAATTATGGTGTCATCACCGCTCACAATCTTAGTGGAGTACTCAAAGTTTTGTAGGATGGTACATATTTCTGACATCCATATCCACTCCTGAGGTCTTATGTGTGGAGTCTGAACTGAATACCGACAGCCTTGTTGATGCTTATAGTCAACAACTGCCCTCTTCTGCTCATAAATCCATTCCAACATCTGCAGTGTAGAAAAAATATGGAAAGCAGAGCCAGTATAGAAAAATACAAATAGAATGTTTTATTAATGAATTACACAAGAAAGTTTATAAAAAATGACAGATATAGTACAATACATAATTGACAAGGAGAAAGGCAAAAACCTAGATACCGCTATTAAGAGAAATAGATGCATAAAACTAAATTGAATACATATATCATGAAATGCTTAACGTATTACATTAGCGTTTAGATACGAGAAACAAAATTGATAGTATAGTACATAGATGCTGCAATGTTACTAAGAAAGGCTGTCCATCAACGAATAAATAAGGTGCACAGTGACCATAAAAAAGGAAAATTCAAAAATAATGCTGAATAATGCCCTATATATGTAGAAAAAAGTAAATATATAACTTCAATGTATAAGGTGCATAGTGCAAATTTTACAAAAATAATAATCCAAATGGGCAGATCATAATTCAAACAGCAAAATTACAATAGATATATGATAGCATAAAGATATAGATGGACAGCTGCAGGCATCAGCCTATAAAGCCATATGGTATATACTGTATGCATGCAAGTATATATGAAATGCAGGCATCAGCCTATATAACAAAGTGAATAGATGTCAGTCTTATATAGTACAAGCATGCAGATAATTACATCGTTGCAAGCTATAGAGCCATGTGAATGGATAACAGTCTCATATGCAGCACACGCATGCAGGTAATTATATTATTGCAGAGAAATTCATCCTATAAGGCCATATAGTAACATCATACACAGAGCAAGCATAACAGATAGTTAGAAATGTGTAAAATACAGCATCCAGACTTACTGAATAGCGGACAGGAGAGCCCCGACGCGCGTTTCGCTAAGGAAATAATGTAATACGTTAAGCATTGCATGATATATGTATTCAATTTAGTTTTATGCATCTATTTCTCTTAATAGCGGTATCTAGGTTTTTGCCTTTCTACTTGTCAATTATGTATTGTACTATATCTGTCATTTTTTATAAACTTTCTTGTGTAATTCATTAATAAAAAATTCTATTTGTATTTTTCTATACTGGCTCTGCTTTCCATATTTTTTTGGGTATTTGATTCTTTATATATGGATGAGCGTTTATATATTGGCCTACTTTGGTTAAGTATCTGCAGTGTAGAGTTCCAACGCGTGGGGACATCACACACCAGTCGGTGAGCTGGAAGCTTCAAACGCTGCTGAAGCATGGTAAGGCCTGCTGAAGCTGTAGCTGACTTTCTAAAGTGGGCACACAGGCGGCATACTTTCACAAGCAGATCCCGCAGCTCCAGGTAGGTTTTGAGAAATCGCTGAACCACGAGGTTAAGCACATGGGCCAGACATGGTACGTATGTGAGCTCGCCCTCGCCTCAGAGCCACCACCAGGTTCCAGTCACTGTCAAACACAACCATGCCTGGCTGTAGGTTCAGCAGCGTCAGCCACAGATCTGCCTGCTCTTTCAGAGCTGTCCACAACTCTTCAGCATTGTGCAGTTTGTCACCAAAGCATATTAGCTTCAGCACAGCCTGTTGCCGCTTGGTTGAGGCAGTGCTGCAGTACTTCCATCTTCTGACTGATGTGCTCATTTCGGAGATGGAGGCTGAAGAGGAGGATGAGGAGATGCAGGAGCTGTAGACTGTGGGGGCAACCCTGATGGACGTAGGGCCTGCAATCCTCGGCATCGGGAGGACGTGTTCCATCACAAGGTCCGACTGCATACCGGCTTCCACTATGTTAACCAAGTGTGCCGTCAGTGAGATGTACCGCCCTGCCTACAAGCACTTGTCAACGTGTCCGTGGTTAGGTGGACATTCCTAGTAACAGCATTGTTGTTTCCATGGGTAATGTTGTGGGACACGTGCTTGTGTAATTCCAGGACAGCACACCGGGAGAAATAGTGGCGGCTGGGGACCAAGTATCTTGGGACAGCCGCAGCCATCAGGTTGCGGAAAGCTTCTGTCTCCATGTGCCTAAAAGGCAACATTTTGAGCTCAAGCAGATGAGAAATGTGTGAATTTAGTACAGTGGCCTGTGGGGTGTTGGCTGCATATTTCCACTTGCGTTCCAAAGACTAAGGTATGGACAACTGAAGGCTGCGCTGGGACAATGACATGGACGTGCTTGATGATGGTGGTAGTTGAGTGTGTGTAGCGACAGGTTCAGGGCAGGAGGCATCTTTGCAGGGACCATGGACAGGGGATTGGCTTCCACGCACAACAGCAGAAGAAGCTGTGGTGTCACCCGCAGACAGTGTTCCTGGATCCTGGAGTTCGGCCCACAAAGTCGGGTGCTTTGCTGCCAGGTGCCTGATCATGCTGGTGGTGGTCAGGCTGGTATTTTTGCTACCCCTGCTGATGTGGGCATGGCAGGTGGTGCAAATGGCCTGTTTAGGGTTATCAGCAGAGTCTTTAAAAAACAACCAGACTCAGGAAGACCTAACAGTTGTACTGCCAACTTCCTTCGTGTTGGTGTTACGAGGAACGGTTGCCTGACTTCTGTCTGTGGCCACCACAGTACTTCTTCTTGCCTGTTGTGGTGCTGCGCCTCCCTTCCCCTGTGTGCTGCTGTCCTCGCTCTGCATGTCGTCCTGCCAGGTTGGGTCAGTTACTATATCATCAACCACCTTCTCTTCCACTTCTGCACCCTGGTCCTCATCCTGACTTTCTGGCAACTGTTTCTCATCATCTTCCACCTGTTGTGACACGTTCCCACCGTCACCTTCATGTGAACGTGGCTGCTCAAATATTTGGGCATCACTACATGCGATCTCATCTTGCCCCACTTTAATCGGACCAGGCGAGAGGCCCGAATCTATAAATGGAAAAGTGAACAGCTCTTCAGAGTGACCAACTGTGAGATCAGTTGTCTCTGGGCACTCAGCATAGCGGGAGGAAGGAGGATCAGGGTGAGGAATATGCGGTCCAGACTCACGGCTACTCAGACTTGACTGTGTGGAAGACAGGGTGCTGGTGGTGGTGGCAAAGTGACTGGAAGCATTATCCGTTATCCAACAAACAACATTTTGACACTGCTCAGGTTTCAATAGTGCTTTGTTGCGGTCCTCTAGGAATACGGACAGGAAGGTCATGAAAGAAGATGTGGGTGCTTGTTGTGGCACAATTTCAGCTTGCCCACGGCCTCGGCCTCAGTAGAAAGGATGAAAGGCTAGCACTCAATATGATAATAGATGGTGCAGGTGAACGAGATCAAAAACCTCCAAAAACCATATGTCAAAATAACACCGCACTCCTTGTAAATATGCTTCAAAAGTGGAAATCTTTGAACGTGCCTCATATGGAAAAGTGACAAGCAATTTAACGTTTCGGCCACAGCCTGGCCTTGATCACAATATCGCCATATAGAGATGCTTCAAAGGAATGGTTTTCAAGGATCCCTTACAGGGAATTAATGCAGGGCGTAAGAAAAAATCCACAATTATGGGCCCATGCAGAATTGATAATGGTATGATCGCCGTATATAGGCTGATTGCACATATATATGTGTAGTGCTCCGCACATAGGTTGTGAGGTTCTGGGATGCTGAATATCGACTGGGCACAATGAGCTATGCAATGCTGTGATCCGTTGGTGATATAGTAGTCACCCTGCAGTATGCATCAGGATTTGGAAGCGTTGGTGGTGTAGTGGAACGCTGGCACACCAGTGCCTGAGCTGGGAATCGCTGAGTGTGCCAGCGTTCCACTACCAGAACCTGGACTGTAGGTAAAAAAAGTTTTTATTTTTAGCAAACTGGTCTCAATAACTAGGGTAACACACTGCAAAAACAGTTGAATGGAGGCCTGAAATGCCACAATTTGTATCCCACAGATAGATGAGGCGTCTGACTGAGATACCACACTGTTCAATATGTGGCCTGTATTTGTTGATTTTTTACCTCAAAATAATGCATAGAACTAGGGTAACAGACAGCAAAAACAGTTGAATGGAAGCCTGAAATGCCACAATTTGTAGCCCACAGATAGCTGAGGGGTCTGACGGAGATACCACACTGTTTAAATGGTGCCTGTACTGGTTTGTTTTTTACCGCAAAATATCATATAGAACTGGGGTAACAAACAGCAAAAACAGTTGAATGGAGCCCTGAAATGCCACAATTTGCAGTCCATTGATAGATGAGGGGTATGACGGAGATACCACACTGTTCAATATGTGGCCTGCATTGTTTTGGTTTTTAGCCCAAAATAGTGTATAGAACTGTGGTAACAGACAGCAAAAACAGTTGAATGGAGGCCTGAAAAGCAGCAATTTGTAGCCCACTGATAGATTAGGGGTCGGACCTGTTCAATATGTGGCCTGAATTGTTTTGTTTTTTACCCCCAAATAGTTTATAGAACTATAGTAACAGACAGCAAATACAGTGGAATGGAGACCTGAAATGCTGCAATTTGTAGCCCATAGATAGATGAGGCGTCTGTTGGAGATACCACACTGTTCAATATGTAGCATGTATGTTTTGTTTTGTACCCCAAAATAGTGTATAGAACTAGGGTAACAGCAAAAACAGTTGAATGGAGGCCTGAAATGCCACAAATTGTAGCCCACTGATAGATGAGGGGTCTGACGGAGATACCACACTGTTCAATATGTGGCTTGTATTGTTTTGTTTTTACCCCAAAATAGTGTATAGAACTAGGGTAGCAGACAGCAAATACAGTGGAATGGAGGCCTGAAATGCCACAATTTGTGACCCACAGATAGATGAGGTATCGGATGGTGATAGACCACTTTCAAATATCTAGCCTGTATTTTTTCCTTTTTTCTGCACAATAGTGTATAAAGCTAGGGTAGGACACAACAAAAACAGTTGAATGGAGGCCTGAAATGCCAGAATTTGTCGCCCACAGATAGATGAGATGTCTGATGGAGATAGCCCACTTTCAAATATCTGGCCTGTATTTTTTGTTTTTTTTGTCCAGCTAAATTGTGTCAACAAGTAGGTTAAGACACAACAAAAAAATTCTATGGAGGCCTTAAATGGCACAATTTTAAGCGCAATGATATACGGTCCATGTGGCTGACAAAACCCAGCAGCTAAATATTTTTTGGGCAGCAAAATGGTGTCAAGAAATTATATAAGACTCTTCCAAAAAATGTTACAATACCACAAAACATCAGAAATTTCTGCGCATTCAGATGTGATGGCTGGGACGGGCAAACCCGTTTAAAATAGCTGGATTTTCACGCTGTACTATGAAAAGAATCTGGCTGTATTCTGCAGTGTCAACAAGCAAATGAAAAAAAAAGGGGGCTCTGGATTGCTTTGTAATAAAATAATCTGGCTTAAGATGCAAAAAAAAAATTTCCTGGCCACTGAGACCTAGGGCTATGTAGATACGGTCAATATATGTAATAGGCAGCAGCAGCAGCAGACAGTAATGGAATGGACTCACTTGATGTATGCAATGAAGTATGCCACATACAATACCTGCCTGCTACTGATATCTATATACCCACATACAGTGCCTGCATGCCTTGCACTGCTATGTATATACCCACAGACACTCCCTGCCTACCTAACACTGCAATCTATATACCCTGTAATTTAGCTGGATTTGTGTATTCTAATATAGTATACCAACACTACCTTATAAACCCCCAAATCTGACCCTATCTCGGCAGCCGCTCTACACTAGCTGATTTTGGAGCTGTCTGTGACGAGCATGGCGGTGTCAGGTCTCTTATAAACCTGATGACGCTGTGCGGCCAGCCAATCACTGTAATGCCACAACTAAGATGGCTGCGGCATTACAGTGCGTGGCAGGCAATCCCTGCATGTTGATTGGCGCTCTAAAGAGTGCCAAATGTGCAGGGCCTGGACCAGAACTCCCGCCAAGAAATCCCGGAAATGCTCGGCGCTCGCCGAGTACTGCGAGTACAGTGATGCTCGGGAGAGTACCGAGCAGGGGTGGATTAAGGGTAGCCAGGGCCCTGGGCTGTTCAGACTCTGTGGGCCCCCCAGTCATGTGACGGGGTTATGTGACGGGGTCATGCAACGGGGTCATGCGATGGAGTCATCATATACCTGAAACAGATTATTCCAGAAAAATAGTTGCTGAGTGAAACTATAACCTGTCAAACATCCATTGATCTAGTCAATTTACCCTTCAGTTAGGAAGAGAAAAAAAAACACTTTAAGCCATAGTATTGAACAGTCCAATTTTAATCGGTAAACAAGACTGTTGCCAATTTTCGACAGAATGAGCCACTCTGCTCGGACTGCGCTCCTCTTTGGCAGTGTGAGTAGGCAGGCCGCGCACCCACGGTGTCTTGCAACGTCCTCCCGCATGTCTACGTCATAATGTGCGGGAGGAAGAGGGGGCGGTAGCGCC
>VIAB01028477.1:543-11630 GCA_009801035.1 Oophaga pumilio
TTAATTTTTTTACCTTTATTGGTCTAGTGGACAATGGATATTGCAGTTTTGAAGCCTGAAGCTTTCACTTATACTACTGAGGATGAGGAAAGCATCTTGGATGCTTTGGAAGATGATGTGGTTTTTCTGTGTACACCATCCATAGTGGATTTGAAACGCAAGTAAGAAAAGGATTCTAAAAGACTCCTAACTTCCTAACTTTACAATTGCTCTTAACCACTTTGGGACAATATTATGGAGCATGTTAAATACCTCAGGGAGCGCAGCAAAACCCAATGGCTCTGATAAGCATTATCGTCAGTACCCGGAGCCTGTGAATAGCAGGAACTTTATTGCTCTCGTCAGCCAGATTCCAGGAACGTGGACTACATCAGAGCTTCGTAGGAACATTTTTGGTAATAAATTGGTGAACAAGGGTAAGTGTGTGGGAGTCTTTATTCAAATAAAGTATTTTTTCTGTGTGTGATAGACACCTCTCCATTGCTAACCCCAGAGCTTGATACCAGCTGTGATTCTTGACAAGTCACAGCTAACATCAACCCCAACTACCATTATCCCGACTGGCACCACCCCAGGACAATCAGGAAGTGCAGGGCAAAGTGCCATGATTGGTGCATCTCATGTGATGCACCACTTCTGAGTCAGCTGCGGGCATGTATTTTTAAGCTGGGAAGGGCCCAATAACCATAAACCTTCCCAGTGGATAACATAACTCGCATTTGTCTGCTTCACCTTTGCTGCTTTTTAAAAACAGGAGGACCCCATGTCATTTTAAAATTATTTATTTATTAGGTTAAAACAAGGTTAAAAACACCTGCGTAAATGAATTTACAACGCATGTGATTTTTTTAACTACATATTATCCGCATCTAATGCAATTCTATGGGGAAAGTCTGTTAGAGCAATATGCGCCAGGCTGTATTACGGGCACGCTACACCAGGTTGCATTATGGGCACGCTGCACCAACCTGTTTTAAGAGCATGCTACTCCATGCTGTATTACGGGCATGCTATACTAGCCTCTATTACGTGCTCGCTACACCAGGCTGTATTACGGGCACACTTGGCCAGCCTGTATTATGGGCACATTACACCAGCCTTTGTTACAGGCAAGCTACACCAGACTGTGTGACCATACTACAGCATGCTGTCATACGGGCATGCTACACCAGCATGTATTACAGACAATCTTCACGGGTCTTGATTTGGGCATGCTACACCAGGCTGTATTACAAGCACGTTACACGAGCCTGTATTATGAGCACACTACATCAGGCTGTATTACGGACATGCTATACCAGCCTGTATTACGGGCAAGCTATACCAGGCTGTATTACGGACATGCTACAACAGCATGTCTTACTTGTCATGGCTGTGAAAGGGTCAGGAGTGCCCATAGCCCTAGAGCTTATTTATTGGCTAAGCTGCAGCCTTTCAAAAAGCTTTATTAGGCTACCAAACCTGTATAGTAACACGGACTTCCATTTTGGAGTCCTTGTTCCCAGTTCAAAACTGTACACTAGGTGTCCGGTGCGAACTCCGAACTTTGCCATTTGCGTTTGCTGATTCCTAGTTACCTATCATTGTAATCCCACCTCTGTTGAAGCCTTGGTAAAAACTCTTCCAGAAAATTCAGGGAGTCTAAAAAATTATTCTGTATTATGGGCACGCTATACCAGGCTGTATTACGGGTGCTCTACATCAGCTTTAATTATGGGCACGCTACACTAGCCTTTATTACGGGCACGCTACGCCAGCCTGTATTATGGGTATGGTACACCAGCCTTTTTTATGAGCACACTACACCAGCCTATATTAGGAGAACACTATACCAGCCTGTTTTATGGGCATGCTATACCAGGCTGTATTATGGGCATGCTACACCAGGCAGTATTACGGGAACGATACACCAGGCTGTATTACATACACGATACACCAGGCTCTATTATGGGCATGCTATACCAGCCTGTATTATGGGCACTCTACACCAGGCTGTATTTCGGGCATGTTACACCGGCCTGTATTATGGCCATGCTACACCGGCCTATATTACGGGCACGCTATACCAGCCTGTATTAGGGGCACTATACACCAGCCTGTATTACCGGCACGTTACAGGAGGCTGTATTAAGATTTTAGCAAGGGGAGGGGGGCTTCATTCTGACCCTGGAACTGGGACTCTTAATATCCTTGTTCCGGGAGTACTCTCAATTGTAGAGAGTCTCTGACCTCACTATGCTCCTGTTAATCCCTGGCCTGTTCCCACCACACCTCATGGAGCCTGGGGCATAAATGTAATGTGAAGAAGACACACAAGACAAAACAGGGATAACAGAAACCCTCTATCATACAAAATCACCAACCAACAAAAGAAAGTAGCATAGAAACTGGGATTACTAAACTAAATGGGAAACAGAGACCAGGAGATAAACACAAATGTACAACATAACACCTCTACAACAATTTCTCTCCAAAACACTTAACTTAAGCACACTGCACAGGAAGATGAAACTCCAATAGCAACAATGAACTCCTAAACAGCACAGCATCTCCTTAGAGCAAGGAAGCAGAACTTTCACTGGCAAGACAGAGAGGGTCTAGTCAGGTTTTACAAAGTGAGTTAACAACCAGAACAGCAGCAGCTGAAATGGAGCTGCATGTTTCTGACCAGCATAGAAAGGGTCTTTAACCTTTTCAGCACAAAAGGAAACTAAATTCATTAAATATGGGATCCAAACACACAGGCTAAATGGAAGAACTGTGATTAACAATAGGCAGTGATCTTCTACCCCCAGATCTCCCAGGTTGGTGTGACACATTCATGACAGGCATGATGTGACCTCTCAGCTGTGAATCCAGGAAACACTGAGATGAGCTTTGGAAGCTGCTTCAGTGACAAGCGGTAATGTTATTGAGGTTACCGCAGGTCACAGCCAGCTGCTCCCATGCTCAGTTCAGTGTGAGCCGGCCGATGAACTGTGGCATCCTTCATGATGTCACCGATAGCACCGTGAGAAATTACATCATGACGTTACCACTAGCCTGGGAACCTTTTAGCTTAGTGGCCCTTTTCCCCCTTTCCTAGATTATTAATTTCAGCCCCCAACGGTCAGCTTTCCCTTCGCTGGAGTCAACGCAATTTTTTAAAAAAAAATTGTTTATTTAAAACACAATGTACACAGCTGGTGCTGAATACAACTTACATTATTGTTTGCTGGTCACGCTGATCTCAGGGAGACCAGGCAATAATGACGAGAGCTGCCTTAGGTACCCTGTGCCTGCGACCAGAGCAAACATTACAGCTTTTCCCAGGTGATGGTACATGCCACACGTATGTTAAACACAGACACACTGACACAGATAGTATCGGTACTTATGAAGGGGGCCTTATACACGTTGTCCAGGATTAGAAAAACCTTGGTGTGGCTGATATTTTTAAAGGAGCCACACCTGTCCATGGGTTGTGTGTGGTATTGTAACTTATCTTCTTAGAATAGAATGAGACTAAGTTGCAATACTGAATATTACCTGTGAGCCATTGTTTTGAGAGAAAATGAGCTATGTTTTTCTAATACTTGACAACCTTATTTACAGAGAGAGAGAGAGAAAAGGTTGAAGGACACAGCCTTATACATTACTGAAGCCAGTCCTATGCACCACTAAAACAAAAAGAATAAATATGACAAAAATACTATCTAATCTGCCAACTGCAATTCCCAACTTCTGAATAAAAGTGCTATTCACAGGAGAATTGCTATGTATTTCCTATTCAGATTCTTGCAGAATATCTGCAGCAGCATACAGTAGCATCAAAACCAATGAAATGTCATTGATATAGTTTATATTATCACCTCTGCAAGCCTGATTGGAGTACACACAGTGCTGATCCAGTACTGTGTAAATAGTTTAGGAAGCAGAAGGTAAAAGGAGTGGATAATCTTCGCGCTGACGACAAGATTAAGACATACAGCTCTGGCAAAAATTAAGAGATCACTGCACAGTTTTATAAAAATCAGCTTCTCTACATGTCTGACAGCCATTCCATTCCAGTTTCAGTTGAATTCCAACCAGAGTACACCTCATTCTACTTAATGTGCTTCTGATTAGGTGATCACCTGAACCAAATCTTATTTAAAGAAGGAAAGTATAAAAATCACTTCTGTGGTGTTCACAATCCTCTTGCAATAGGACAAGTTGGATGGCAAAACAAGTGCTAGTAATATCCCAAAAGTAATAGGAATGAAAATATAACTTAACCATGCCAAAGGAGTTGAAAAGAAAAGTTTTGAGTGAGGAAAAGAAGGGCTCAATTCTGGCTTTACCAGCAGAGGGATACAGTGAGCGTCATGTTGCCTCCATCCTTAAAATTTCTAAGACGGCAGTCCATTAATACAAGGTCAAGAAGCAGAAATTGGGGACAACAAAGCTATAGACCGCCAGAGAGCGAAAATGACTCTCCACTGACCGGGATGACCGTCATCTTATTCGAATGTCACTCAGCTACCGCAGGATGACATCAAGTGACCTACAAAAGGGATGACAAATGGCAGCTGGGGTGAAGTGAAAGGCAAGAACAGTTTGTAACAGGCTCCTAGAGCCAGTGCTCAAGTCATATAAAGCTAGAAAAAAGTCTTTCATCAATGAGAAGCAAAGGAGAGCCAGACTGAAGATTGCCAAAGACCATAAGGATTGAACCATAGAGGACTGGAATAAGGTAATCTTCTCTGATAAGTCAAATTTTCAGTTTTGCCCAACACCTGGTCATCTAATGGTTAAACGGAGACCTGGAGATGTGTACAAGCCACAGTGTCGTGCACCCACTGTGAAATTTGGTGGAGGATCGGTGATGATCTTGGGATGCCTCAGCAAGGCTGGAATTGGACAGTTTACTCTTTGCGAAGGACGTATGAATAAAGCCGCATATAAGGCTATCCTGGAAAAACAGTTGATACCTTGTGCTCAGGCAATGTTCCCAAACTCTGTTTTTTTCAGCAGGACAATGCGCCATGCCACAAAGCTAGGTCAATCAATGTGTAGATGAAGGACCATCACATCAAATCTCTGTCATGGCCAGCCCAATCTCCAGACCTGAGCCCCATTGAAAACCTCTGGAATGTAATCAAGAGGAAGATGGATAGTCACAAGTCATCAAACAAAGAACTGCTTACATTTTTGTACCAGAAGTGGAATAAGGTCACCCAAAAGCTCTGTGAAAGACTGGTGGAAAGCATGCCAACACACATGAAAGCTGTAATTAAAAATCATGGTTATTCCAAAAAATATTGATTTCTGAACTCTTCCTCAGTTAAAACATTAGTATTGTTGTTTCTAAATTATTATGAACTTATTTTCTTAGCATTATTTGAGGTCTGCAAGCACTGCATTTTTTGTTATTTTGACCATTTCTCATTTTCTGAAAATAAATACAAAATTTATTGCTTGGAAATTCGGAGACATTTCAGTAGTTTATAGAATAAAAGAGCAATTTACATTTTACTCAAATATATACCTATAAAGAGAAAAATCAGACAAACTGAAAATTTTGCAGTGGTCTCTTAATTTTTGCCAGAGCTCTATATCCCAGTGTAGTAAAGTAAGGTGATGGTTTATTTCAATGTGTTTCGAAGTACAAAGTTACTTCTTCAGGAAAAAACAGATTTATATGTTTTTTCCTGAAGAAGTAACTTTGTACTTCAAAATGCGTTGAAATAAACCATCATCTTACTTTACTACACTGGGATATATGTCTTAATCTTGTCAGCAGCATGGAGATTATCCACTAATTCCTTTTACCTTCTGATGTCTGATGGTCCCCTGCTTACCTGTGGATATAGTGCAGCTGGCTTCACATTATATGCTATTTTTATACATTAAACAGGTGAATGAAATCTATGCTCACCTACTACACTTTTATGGAGCAAGAAAAGCCTGCTTCGTGATCTGTAGAGAAAAGCAAATATCTTTGAGTGGAAATAAATTCTTCTATTACAAAAATGTGCATTTGCGAAAAAAAAATTTGTAATTCGCCTTTTGGGCTGAGTGCCATTTTGCTGAACTGTAAAGGGCTATCAAGAGCTTAAAAGATGATGATTACAGCCAAGTATATTTTTCTCAAGAATACTCTGGGATTTCAGAGAACACAAATTTTGAAGAACCCTATATACACACTTGAGAGTGCTCTGGAATGGCACGGGTAAAAACCAGCTGGGGTTGCCACTAAAATAATCTTATCTTGCTTATGGTTTCCGACTGCCTCTTCAAACTATATTTGAAAAATATATCTTTCGCGAATCGCGCAGTCAGGTATTGATCCATGATGCCCATAGTTTGCGAAACCTAAATCAAGTAACAGTTTTCTTTTTATTTCCTCCCTGTAGCTGCACTTCCAATAAACCAAACCAGCTTAACATTGTGCAAATGCTTTTTACCTGCAGATTACCAGTTTATATGTAGTTAAATAGAATTCTTGTAGGTGGAAGATTCCCTTTAATATGTATTCATGTGGTAACCTTGGAAAATGGTGATACCAGGATGCACTATGGGAAGAAATCATACTTATAGAAGAGAAAAAATCCTTTTTTTGCTGGTAAACCTGGTATCCTAGAAATCATGTGAATGTTACATTGGCATATACTGCCTAGCCCGGCAGGAAGCAATATTGTCAGTGAACTCTTTCAGCTTGATTTTATGGCCTGCCACATTGCAAAAGTTGTACAAGAATGATTTAATGAACATGACAATGTCTTATAATGCAGTTGATAGACCCCACTGAACAATTTATAGGACATAAATGATATTTTACTAATGTCTTGGCTCTAAATAACATAGATGACCTTAAGCGGTCTTTAAGAATTCATCATACCTTCTAGAGGGACCTACTCAATAACATAAATGTATGAAACAAAATTGTATCTGAAATCTTTAATAATATTTTAGAAATATGTCCCAAATTAGCTGGAGTTTTGCATAATTTAGACTTCATGCATTTTTGCTCACTTTGGCACATTTGAAAAAAACAACAGTAGTCGTAAAGAAGCATTGTGGCGATTTAAATAGTTCACATGATATTAGAATATTAAACATAAAATCTCAGTATTTACAAAAAAATCTAAGAAAAACATGAAATTTTTTTTTAATGCTACATGAAAGTCTCGATTTCTGAGGGTATAGACTAGAGGATTGATGAAAGGAACTACAATTGCATAAAATATAGACACAATTTTATCTAGATTTGATATGTATTTTGTGGAGGACCTCATATACATATAGATAATGGTGCCATAGAAGGTCATGACAACAGTTAGATGAGACATACATGTTGAAAAAGCTTTGCTTCTACCTAACTGAGAAGGCAAACAATAAACGGCCCTAATAATATGTAGATAGGAAACACTGGTTAGAAGCAGAGAATAAAGTATGATGACCCAAGCAAAGGCGTAGTAGATGACATCTGTAGATAAAGTTTTATTGCAGGAGATATTTAATAGTGGTATAAAGTCACAAAAAAAGTGGTTAACGATTCTTGGACCGCAAAATAAGAGTCTTGAGCTTGGAATGACCAATAAGAGACTGCTTAAAAATCCACAAATCCATGACCACATTGCCATCTGCTGACATATGTTGATTGCCATAAGCGTGGTGTAACGTAGAGGGTGGCATATAGCTAAGTATCTGTCATATGCCATCACAGAAAGGAAAAACAGTTCAGTGAATCCAAAAGCATAGAAAAAGTAGACCTGGGCAATGCAACCATTGTATGAAATTGTGTTATTGTCAGTCATAAAGTCCACCAGCATTTTGGGCACCGTAGAAGTGATATACCAGATTTCAAGGAAAGAAAAATGGCATAAAAATATATACATAGGGATTTTCTTAAGTGTGCGATTCAAGGTCACAATTCCAATAATGAGCATATTAGCTGCAATGGTCAAGAAATAAAAGGCTAGGAATAGTCCGAAGAAAGATAGCTGCACTTGCCTGCTATTTGGGAATCCTAAGAGTATGAACATTCCTGCATCACTTTGATTTCTGGATTTCATTCCTCATGCCGGACTATACCTTGGGAGAGATCATCAGCACATATAAGTAGATTTATACTGGCAAAAAGCAAATGAAATCACTCAAAGTTCTAAACAATCTGCTGCTTTTGAGACTGGAATTGGTGCCAAACCTACAGTACATTATGTACAACTTCGAAAGCGTTCAGATTCCTGGTTGCTGAATTTAGATTTTATTTTCAGATTTCAAGCAGTAAAAAAGCTTAAAGGGAATCTATCAGTAGGCTTTTGCTATGTAATCTGACTGTAGCATGAGGTAGGGACAGAGACCCTAATACAAGTGATGTATTACTTACTTTACTGGGAGCAGCAGTTATGATAGAATCACAGCTTTCTCTGCTGCAGATCGAGCACAACCGGTCCATACCACAGCTTTCTGTGCACATTGCATAGTGACAAAGAGCTGCTAATCAGTGCTGGAGGTGTGGTTGGACTAGGATGCACAGGTCAGTGCTGATTGTATTTAAACAGAAAAAAACAAAGCCCAATAAGTGACATTTCACTGAAATCAGGGTTTCTTCCACTACATCATTTGGTGCTCTCAGATTACATAGCAAAAACCTGCTGACATATTATCGTTAATGAAGCACTCCCATTATTTTTTTACCCTGTGTAAATATTAGTGTAGGTATATTAATATACTCATCTATCTCCATCTTCTCCGGTATTCAGCACTGTTGTGGTTCTCTTCTGAGTCGACAATTCAGACTTTGTGTAACCTGTGAATTGGCTTTTCCAATGTAAGCCTATGGGGCATCAGAACGAGGCCTATAGGTGTACATTGTAAAAGAGACTACCAGCTGACACATAGAGAACAGTGTGAGTAGGAAATTCTGAATTGCTGTCACATGACTCAAAAGAGGAACAAAACGGTGCAGAAAATCAAAGATCAATGAGTATATTAACTCACTGACACTATGCTAACATTTATACAGGTTTAGAGGAACACAAAGAACTTTTG
Source organism: Oophaga pumilio (assembly GCA_009801035.1). Classification (NCBI taxonomy): domain Eukaryota; kingdom Metazoa; phylum Chordata; class Amphibia; order Anura; family Dendrobatidae; genus Oophaga; species Oophaga pumilio. Next base: position 9,562 of record VIAB01028477.1, read on the forward strand.
AGCACAGAAGGAGAGGGGTTCCTGGCCACAAGAGTTTACAATCTGCAAGAGAAGAGGAAAGAAGACAGAAGAGGAGAGTAGAAAGTAGAAGCTTTTGTGCCATGTCTGTATATGTTCCCTCTAAGATAAATTCTGCTTTTTAAAATTATTTGTAAAATTTTATAGAATTACAATTTTGGAATTTACATGAACTGAAAGTCTGAAATGTTTATATTTTACATGTCTAAAAAAATAAAATATATAATTTATAAACAGAATAAGAATATGTCATCAGCAGACTCCAAGGAATCCAGACAGATCTGCTGACAAGCCTATTTTTGTCATTAAAAAGTGATAGAAACCCAGTGTAACGGAGCCTAGTTGTAGTGTAGCCAGAGCCTAAAGTGTATGAAATAAATAATGTTTTAAATGTAATGATAAGATAATGTTGTTCCTAAATTTAAAAAGCAAATATTTCATATCAGAACCATATTTTAGCAGCTTAAGGTATGTAAGACACTAAAAGAATAGTTACTTCAGTACTTACCTGAAGGTCCCAGAAAGTAAGACTTCTGCATTATAAATGGTCATGCAATGAATACAATGAACAGCAATGTGGAAACACACATATTTATACCGAATATTAACTATTAAGAATATAACTATATTTATTTCCTCTTACTAGTGACTGTTTTGTATAATCCCATTTGACATGACATTAAAATGCAGAATAACGACTAGGGGCTGGTTAGATATTTTTGAATCATAGCCTTGTTACATTTGCTCACAGCATATTAAAACTACAATTGATAGACGAAAAAATAAACTTTACTTATTTTTAACATTTAGAATAAAAGGATGACTATTAGTAACTTTGTTATCACTAGATAATTGGAGGAGGAAAACAATGAATATAAAAAAAATACTGGACGAAGTCCACATACATGTAACTGTACATGTTAGGTAATATTGATGTAATTCTAGAGTCTTTAAACCAAAATTAAAATACAATTTTCCCATTGTAGATTATGCATTTTAATGGCTAAGTGAAAATATGGTAAGGACTAGCAAGCTGGAATACCTATAAAAATACAATAGAAATAGATCGAAATGTCAAACATTATCCTTTTTTAGGCAAATTCTTGTCTTTTTGCTGTTTATACACAGGATGTGCAAACAGAAGAAACTTTTTCATAAGCAGTAATGCAAACATGACACCTGTTAGGGAGTATCATTTTTTTTCTTTCCCAAATGAAGAAGCAATAGCATTTTCACAAGCTGCTCAAAATTGTTCCTTTATTTAGAACAGGAATAGGTGTGCTGTTTTGAAAGTGAAGAAGTAATGGATTCTCAACCAGGAGAGAAAAAATATATTTTTTTGGGGGGGTATCCTCAACAAGCTCGTTATTGTCAAAACAATAACAAGGCTTTTTATCAGCCTTTCAAAATTCAACAAGAATAGACTATGTTTTTGAAAGTGAAGACGCAATAGCTTGTCAGGAAGCCGTAAAATAATTATCCCTAAATTGGGAGCTGTTTTATGTTTGTGTACCTTCAGGAGAGTATGTTTTCCAGCAGCAGTACATTATATCAACACAATGGACAAGCGTAAGAGATGAGTCATCTATTGCCAGTGGTAAACGCTGCACAAGACAAAAAGAATACCAAGTAAGCAAGATGTCTGCCAGTGAAGGGCCATCTAATGGCATCCCAGCAGCAGCAGTACTGTGCACTATGAAACTCTAGGGGGGAGCCAAAAGATCTGAGGTTGGAATGGCAGTGCAGGGGTAGTTACAGAAGGCGCATGGAATAAAAATAAATTGGAGAGGGAAGGATATATATACACAATTTAGTCCACAAATATATTAAATTTGGACTGAGAACTCACAATGTTACTGAACACAAACCTACCAAACTAGACTATAAATCAAAAAACATCAAGTTTTATTCAAAGCAATAATAACATCCATGATTAAACAGAGGCTTTCGTTCCACACAAAAGGACAAAACAATGGCAGAATAATGCTATAGCTGCTCAAAAAAATACAAGGTGCTGTATATGTGCAAATGTGCAAATTTCAAAGAGGCAC
>VIAB01028481.1:2489-21847 GCA_009801035.1 Oophaga pumilio
TTCTTTATACCGTTCCGCATGTGGTAAAATTGATAAAGCAGTTTGGGTTAGTACGATTACAGCGACACCTCATTTATAACTTTTTTTTTTATGTTTTGGCGCTTTTATACAATAAGAACAATTATATATAAAAAAAAATTTTTACATCGCTTTATTCTGTGAGCTATAGCTTTTTTATTTTTTTTGCTGATGATGCTGTATGGTGGCTCGTTTTTTGCGGGACAAGATGACGTTTTCAGCACTACCATGATTATTTATATCAGTCTTTTTGATCGTGTGTTATTCCACTTTTTGTTCAGCGGTATGATGATAAATCATTGTTTTTTTGGCTTGTTTTTTTTAAGGGGTTCACCAAAGAGGTTAACTAGTGGGACAGTTTTATAGGGCGGGTCTTTACGGACACGGCGATACTAAATATGTGTACTTCTATTGTTTCTTTTTATTTACATAAAGAAATGAATTTATTGGGGAATATTTTTTTTCTCTATTTAGGATTTTTTTTAGACATGTTATTTTTATTTTTTTACTTTTTAACTTTGTCCCAGGGGGGGACATCACTGTACAGCACTGTGTCAGATCGGCGATCTGACAGGCAATTCAGGAGGCTTTCTCAGCGCCTGCTCCCTGCAGGACCCGGAAGGACCCCGTGGCCATCTTGGATCCGGGGTCCTGCAGGGAGGAGGCCCTCGGAACAGCGCAATCACATCGTGCTGCTCTGAGGGTCTCAGGAAAGCTCGCAGGGAGTCCCCTCCCTGCGCGATGCTTCCCTATACTGCCGGAACACTGCGATCATGCTTATTCGCAGTGTGCCGGGGGTTAATTTGCTGGGAGCGGTCCGTGACCGCTTCTGGCACATAGTGCCGGGTTTGATCTGTGAAAATCAGCTGACGCCCGGCCACGATCAGCTGCGCTCCCCCGACAGCATAGCTGATCGCGTATGATGCACTATCCCGTCCTTGGGAATTAAGTCCAAGGGCACATGGATGGGATAGTATGTCAGATGGCAGAAAGGGGTTAAAAAAGATAGTTACAGAGTAATCATCATTGTAATTTGTATTTCATAAGTCAATAGTACTTTTGAAAATAAGCAACTTTTTAATTTGTCTTATCAGAGAAATCTGCTTCTTTCTCTTACAGACTTGATCTGTCATTAAGAAAACTCAATTTTGAGGTAAAATCTGTATGCAGTGAGACGGGGATAACAGTTGCTATGAATACAATTCTATGTAGATGTGAGGAGGGAGGAGCTAGAGGCAAAGCTCCTTCCTCCTCATCCCCCTCCTCTCTAGATAGATGATGTCAGTTGCTACTTATATGACTCTATCTCAGTAATGTAAGTATGTCTTCACTGCATACATATTTTATTTCAGAATTGAGAATTTTGAAAAAGTTTGATCAATTTTGACAGAGAGAAGCAAATTTTTCTGATAAGACATATTGCAAAGTTGCTTATTTTTATGTGAAATATGAAGTAAAAATTAAAAAAACGGTTACTGTTTAACCCCTTTCTGCCATATGATGTACTATCCCTTCCATGTGCCCTGGGACTTAATTCCCAAAGACGGGTTAGTACGTCATCACCTATCAGCCTCGTTCACGGGGGATGCGTGGCTGAACTTGGCCGGGTGTCAGCTGATTCTCACAGCTGACACCTGGCAGTAAGTGCCAGAAGCGGTCACGGACCGCTCCCGGCACTTTAACGCCCGGAACAATGCGATCAAACAAGATCGCAGTGTTACAGTGCCGGAACAGGCATCAGGAAAAGCATGTGTAAAAATATTTTTTTTTAAATTCCTAAATAAAGTAAAAATATATATATTTCCCAAATAAATACATTTCTTTATGTAAATTAAAAAAACAATAAAAGTACACATATTTAGAATCACTGCATCCGTAATGACTCGACCTATAAAACTGTCCCTCTACTGAACACCATAAAAAAACAAGGCAATAAAATGCTTTATCATCATAACGTCGAACAAAAAGTGGAATAACAAGCGATTTAAAAGATGGATATAAATAAACATGGTACCACTGAAAATGTCATCTTGTCCCACAAAAAGCAAGTCACCATATAGCTCCATCACTGGAAAAATAAAAAAAAGTTTTAGCTCTCAGAATAAAGCGATGCAAAAATAATTATCTTTTCTATAAAAGTTTTTATTGTATAAAAGCGTCAAAACATAAAAAATGAAATAAATGAGGTATCGCTGTCATCGCACTGACCTGAAGAATAAAACTGCTTTATCAATTTTACCACACGAAGAACGGTATAAATGCCCCCCCAAAAGAAATTCATGAATTGCTGTTTTTTGCTCATTCTGCCTCACAAAAAACGGAATAAAAAGCGATCAAAAAGGTCATGTGCCCGAAAATGGTACCAATAAAATCTTTAACTTGTCTCACAAAAAACAAGACCCCACATGACTCCGTGGGCCAAAATATGGAAAAATTATAGCTCTCAAAATGTGATGCAAAAACTATTTTTTGCAATAAAAAGTGTCTTTTAGTGTGTGACAGCTGCCAAACATAAAATCCTGCAATATAGTAAATCAAACCTCCCTTTATCTCCCCATTAGTTAGGGAAAAATAATAAAATAAAGAAATTTATTTATTTCCAATTTCCCATTAAGGTTAGGGTTAGGTTAAGGCTTGGGGTTAGGGTTGGGGTTAAGGTTAGGGTTGGGGCTAAAGTTAGGATTGGGGCTAAAGTTAGGATTGGGGCTAAAGTTAGGGTTAGAGGTGGGGCCAAAGTTAGTGTTAAGGTTGGGGCTAAAGTTAGGGTTAGGGTTGGGGCTAAAGTTAGGGTTAGGTTTGGGGCTAAAGTTAGGGTTAGGCATGGGGCTAAAGTTAGGATTACGGTTGGGATTAGGGCTATGGTTGGGATTAGGGTTAGGGTTTGGATTAGGGTTAGGAGTGTGTTAGGGTTAGGTTTGTTGTTAGGGTTATGGTTAGGGTTGGGATTAGAGTTAGGAGTGTGTTGGGGTTAGGGTTGGAATTAGAATTGGGGGATTTCCACTGTTTAGGCACATCAAGGGCTCTCCAAATGCGACATGGTGTCCGATCTCAATTCCAGCCAATTTTGCATTGAAAAGTCAAACAGTTCTCCTTCCCTTCAGAGATCGGCCATGTGCCCAAACAGTGGATCTCCCCCACATATGTGGTATCAGCATTCTCAGGACACATTGTACACCAACTTTTGGGGTCCAAATTCTCCTGTAACCCTTGGGAAAATAAAAAATATTGGATCTGAAGTAAATTTTTTGTGATAAAAGTTAAATGTTCATTTTTTTAAAACATTCCAATAATTCCTGTGCAGCATCTGAAGGGTTAATAAACTTCTTGCATGTGGTTTTGAGCACCTTCAGGGGTACATATTTTAGAATTGTGTCACTTTTGGGTATTTTCTATCATATAGACCCCTCAAAGTGACTTCAAATGTGATGTGGTCCCTAAAAAAAATGTTATAAAAATGAGAAATCGCTGGCCAACTTTTAACCCTTATAACTTCCTAACCAAAAAAAATTTGTTTCAAAATTGTGCTGATGTAAATTACACATGTGGAAAATGTTACTTATTAAGTATTTTGTGTGACATATCTCTGTCATTTAAGGGCATGAAAATTCAAAGTTGGAAAATTGAGAAATTTTCAAAGTTTTTGCCAAATTTGTTTTTTCAGAAATAAATGCAAGTCATATCAAATAAATTTTACAACTATCATGAAGTACAATATGTCACGAGAAAGCAGTGTCAGAATCACCAGGATTGATGTAAGCGTTCTAGAGTTATTACCTCATAAAGGGACAGTGGTCAGAATTGCAAAACATTAAGGTGCAAACCACCCTTGTGGGTTAAGGGATTAATATACTAAATATCTTATAATGCAAATGAAATTGTGCAAGGTTAAACAATACTTTTAGTGCAGCAGAAGCAGGTAAATATATGTTGCTTTCAGCATATGCATGTTCTGTCCTTTTTTTTTCTTTGGATGTGCACTCCTCTTATTTGGCACTGTTGGTTTTAATTTTCAGGCGACTGCAAAGTAAGGGGTCTAGCCCATTTCTGCTCTCACTGAAGAGCTGGAGGAAGGTTAGTTTCAGTGCTCCTTTCATTTGGTGTGGGTGCTGTGTGGCGGCCATTTTTGCTGTGGTTTTGTGGTGGTGGGACTGGGCTGTCTGGAGTCATGGGGACTCAGTCTTGCAGCATGGGCGCTGTGGTGCACCAAGGCCGTTTACCCTGCCCGTGCATTGCCGCTGTGACGATGGTCGTCACGCGGCTTTGCTCCATTAGGGCAGTAGGACCCACTATGAGGTTTGCCGTAATGTGTCAGTGGGCTTCATACAGTCTGATCAGAATGTTAAACTAAGATCCTCATGCTCAGTTATATATATTTTTGCCGAGAGGCATTAGATCATTGTATGATTTTTGGAGGTGCTGTCCTCTCTCTTTTTCAGCATAAACAATACTTTTAGTGCAACAGAAGCAGGCAAGTATGTGTTGCTCAATTGCATAAGTATACATCAAGAATGTTTTCCAAAGATCTAAGCTAAAGTATTTGCAGACATGACTGTATTAAAATGGCATGTCTACCTGTAAGACGAGGTAGAATAGTAATAAAACAACTGTTTTGCTTGTCTTAGCATTTTCACATATCAAAAATTCTCAGTGAAGCCTATCTGAGCTTTCAACTGAAATGTGCTGATTGCTTAATTTATACCAATTCATTCTTATCTGTAAATGTCTGCTGAAACCTTCACTTGAAAATAAAATTAAGAAAGCTGCAGAGGGTAAACTCCCCGATTCTTATTTTCATCTATCACAGAATAAGCAAGTTACTTTCTTTGATGATTTCCAATTCCAGGGTTATTTGCTGACACTTAGAAAAAAGTCTTATTTAGAATTTCACTTAATCTTATATGTACCTTAAACAATAGCTTTAGATTTGAAGAGCATAACACCGTTGCCTTTCATAAGCGCTGCTGTAGGTATACATCATTTATGAGCAAGTTTCTTGCAGAAATATAGATGAAACAAAATAGGTATCAGAAAGAAAGAAGTTGAAAGCAATTCAAAAGTATTAAAAATGAGCAGAGCAAACAGATATCTAATAAAAAAATATCTTAGGTCATCGATGGAATGTTTCAAATTTGCTTGAATCATTTTAAGTTAAATTATTTAACTGTTTTGACTTTTTTTTGCTTGTAAAAGCACTTTACAGACATTGATCAAAAAAAGTATTGCAAATTCTGTGATTGCCAGAGCTGGAAATCAATTTATTCTGAGACATAATACATATGGTAATTATTAAATAGGACTTTTGCTTCCTATCTAAGTGGAAAACTCCAATTTACGGGAGGACAAGCTATACATCTTCTATGGTGCACATCATTTACCATGGAATTTTTGTGGAGAATTTATGCTTAGTTAATTATGTTTCTTTTGTTTATTATTAATTGGCTTTCCTTTCCTAAATGATTATTAAATTCTGAGAACTAATTCTTCTTATAAATGACTCATTTGACAGATTACTTGCTCCCAAAGACTCTTTAAAATGCCTCAGTAGACACATTGTGGCCTTGATGTTCTAAAGACGAGACCTGTGTTGTAGAATATAAGTAGAAAATGAAAATGACCTACTCATTTTATAACTTTTACAATAAATTTAAGGACATGTAAATCATGTTCTATAAACTAAATGACTAGAGTTGTAGGTCATCATCGTGAAAGAATGAGAACTTTAATGAGCTATAAAATCATTTAAATATGCCTTGACAATTTAGGTTTTACATGTTTCTTGAAATGCAATGGAAGTTTTATACTTAAGAATTTACTGTCATATTAATACAGTTGTACTCAGGTTAGTAAAAAAATGAATTAATGATCCAGTCAGATAAGACTTGCATCATTAAAATAAACTAATGTGTTACATAAATATGAGTGTATCAAGAGCTGCCAAAAACAAAATGTAAACCTGAAGAGTGCTAGAAAGTCAGGTTAATTATCAGCTGAATTGCTGAACACTATTTTGCTGAAATACTTCTATACAACTGACTCATAAATCATTGCCAATTAGTGCATATTTTTATATTTTATTAGTTTATTTTCACTGCTATATCATTTTTTCTTGAGAAAATAGGGGCTAAACAATAATGTTTTCATGGCATGATATTTCTGGAATGAATGGCAGCACTATAATTTTAAATAAATGCATAATACAAAGTTTGCATTTACAAAATTACCATAAATTCCTCACCATATACAACTTATGTACTTGAGAAAATGGCCAATGAAAAATTGCATTTGCAAAAGAGAAACACTGGCGCTACACTGAAAGGGTTAATTTAAGAGACTAAAAGAAAAATTGTGTGGTGACAACTTAGAAGCTGCTGGTGATTGATTAGAAGGCTCTGTGTTTGCCTACTGGGAGTAGTTTGTGAAATAAATCAGATAAAATCAACCGCACTAACTAAAGCCCCCGTCTCACACAGCGATCTCGCTAGCGAGATCGCTGCTGAGTCACTAGTTATGTGACACAGCAGCGATCTCCCCAGCGATATCAGTGTGTGTGACATTCAGCGACGATCAGCCCCCCTGCTGGGTATCGCAGATCGTCGCTGAATGCCCTGGACATTTTTTGGATCGCTGGTCTCCCGCTGGCCATCACACATCGCTGCATGTGACAGGCAGGAGACCAGCGATCAGCTGGTAACCAAGGTACACAGCGGGTTTCCAGGCGCGGGGCTGTGCCTGGAAACCCGCTGTGTACCTTGGATACCAGCGCCCTGATGGAGGGAGCTGGTAACCAAGGTACACAGCGGGTTTCCAGGCACCGCGCAGCGCCTGGAAACCCGACGTGTACCTTGGTTACCAGCTCCCTGCATCAGGGCGCTGGTATCCAAGGTACACTGCAGGTAACTAAGCGATGTTACCCGCAGTGTCGCTGTGCTGATCGCTGCCCTGAGCTGCCTGTTTGGCAGCTCAGTAGCGATAATGTAGCGAAACACCAGCGATCCTGATCGTTGTCAGGATCGCTGGTGTATCGCTATGTGAGACCCGGGCTTAAGGACACCACATGTGTGAACACAACAATAAACAATTGGTAGATAAAAAAAAAATGGACTTACTGACCACTGAAGAAGAAATTCCTGAAAAGTTTTAGAGGAGGACCACTCCAGGTGTATGTGTGGCTTGAGCGTTATAGATAGGACAATGTTCCATACAGAATAAAGCAGGGAAAGCAACCTATGAAGATCTAACTTTGACTGTAGTTGTCTAAATGAAACAGAATGGACATAGTTAAAGGACCACAAGTGGTAGAATCAATAAATAGACTTATATATTAGTATGCAGGAGGAATACTCACAAAGTGCGAGAAGGTATTCCTGATAGAAGGGTGACCCAGGAAGCTAATTTAGGGAGTAGTGCAGTAAGTATTTGCTAGCACTGCTAAAGTATAGCTAGACATCAGGTTCAGACCTTATTGTTATTCAGGTGCTTGCCAGAGTTACAATGATAAAACGCTGCCCTGGTGGAGAGCTGTGTAAAAATGTAAAACTATTAAGCGCTGTACTCACTGCTAGAAGCTTGAAAATGCTAGCTGTGTACCTGTAGGAGGGTTCCTGCTGCGTGGAGTGTAGCTATAATGGAAGTCAGCAGACTCTGATGAAGAGGGATAGTAGCCCCTAGAAACGCGTCAGCTACTCTAGCCTCTGCACTCCAGCACTCGTACCAGACTAACAGGTGATGTCACCCTATAGTCCCACCCCTCCCTGTCGCTACCTCGGCGTTGCCTTCGGCCAGGGCATGCAGAGAGTCTGCTGACCTCCATTATAGCTACACTCCACGCAGCAGGAACCCTCCTACAGGTACACAGCCAGCATTTTCAAGCTTCTAACAGTGATTACAGCGCTTAATAGTTTTACCTCTCCACCAGGGCAGCGTTTTATCATTGAAACTCTCTGGCAAGCATCTGAATAACAATAAGGTCTGAACCTGATGTCTAGCTATACTTTAGCAATGCTAGCAAATACTTACTACACTACTCCCTAAATTAGCTTCCTGGGTCACCCTTCTATCAGGAATACCTTCTCTGCACTTTGTGAGTATTCTTCCTGCATACTCATATATAAGTCTATTTATTGATTCTACCACTTATGGTCCTTTAACTATGTCCATTCTGTTTCATTTAGACAACTACAGTCAAAGTTATATCTTCATAGGTTGCTTTCCCTGCTTTATTCTGTATGGAACATTGTCCTATCTATAACGCTCAAGCCACACATACACCTGGAGTGGTCCTCCTCTAAAACTTTTCAGGAATTTTTTCTTCAGTGGTCAGTAAGTCCATTTTTTTTTTTTTATCTACCAATTGTTTATTGTTGTGTTCACACACGGCACACATGTGGTGTCCTTAGTTAGCGCGGTTGATTTTATCTGATTTATTTCAAAAATTGCATTTGGTTAAAACACTCCATCCACTCCTGCAATCTTTCTCCTCACAAAAATCCATCCCAGATGTCAGTGTTATGGCAAAACTATCTGCTGAACTATTACAATGTTTCATTCTGTATTTCTAAATGTACTTTGACATTGTCTAAGGCTAAGTAACAAAGCATACACTCTATATGAATGAGCTTTACATTTTAAATGGACATGCGCTGAAAGGAAATCGAGACCGTTATTGATGCATGGATTATTTGTGTTTCTGGGTCATTTTGATACATTTTACACTGCTAAATGGGAACCATATTGAGCTTACCTAATAGTCTGGCACAGATTATACAAAACTAGTGATGAGCGAATTTCAAAAAACGATTGGCAAACATAAATTCATCACAAATATGGCACATTCAGATTCTTGATTGGAAGCCCCAGCAAAATTTTATAAAATCAGTAAAAATCGGTAACATTCTGTAAAAGTCCGGGAAATATTTTCAGCACTTTAGCAGCAATAATGGTGGTGTATCATGAGTGTTTGACACATGTTTGATGAGGAGAGGGGGGTTGCAGAGCTCAGAGGCACGGCGCTCCTGTAAGCAGTCATTTTTTTTCCCCTAACTTGTTGCTTGTGTCATTAGCTGCTCAAATCACATCTCTGCATATAAATAGTGGACATGATGTTTTAGCACCATTTCGACACTGTAACAGAGCAGACAGGCTGCTCCTGATCCTGGCACTGTTAACAGCAAGATTTTAGCTGGTTAGTTAGGCGGTTGTATATCGGTCAGATAGCGTAGCTAGATAGTGTCCAGTGTGGCTGTAAAATTTACCTTCTGGAATTTTTTTTTTTGGGCCATTACTGAGGTCCATAGACAAAGCCCGTAGGGAACGTGTTGTGCACTGCTTCTATTGTGCTTCGTGCACAAGTATAGCATTCTAATTCAGATTTTTTTCACTAGCTAAATGTGATAAATCCTGCTGTATCTCACATTTTAGCTAGTTAGCTAGGTGGTTGTGTATCAGTCAGATAGTGTACCGAGCTACAGTCCAGTGTGGCTATTAAATTTTTTGTACCTTTCAGCATTTTTTTTTATTTTTTGGACATTACTGAGTTCCACAAAGAAAGCCAGCAGGGCACATGTTGGGCACAGCTTCTATTGTGCTCCATGCACGAGTATAGCATTCTAATTCACATGTAGCTAGTGAAAAAATAGCCTGCTGTATCCCACCTTGTCATTTAGTGCTGTGGTGATATAAAACTGTCTGTAGACCTAAGGCACATTAAGAAAAGTTATATTTTTTTCTGTTGCTAAATGAAAAAAAGCCTGCTATACACCACGTTGTCATTTTGTGGCAGTGATATGAACCTGTCTGCAGACCTAAGGCACATTAAAAAAATATATATAATTTTTCAATTGCAAAAAGTTAGACAACCTGCCGTATCACAATTTGTCATTTGGTTGGGCTGAAATTAAGCTGTAGAGGCCTGATTCATAGGCCACAAAAAGTCTTCTATTATTAACGTCCTACAGTAAGGAACCTGACTAAAATAGTTTGTAGCATCTAGTGTGTTATAGAGGCCTAATCCATAGATCACAAAAAAATCTTCTGTTCCTAGTCTCATACCGCAGGGGACCTGACTTTAAAATACTTTGTAGCATCTAGTGTGTTATAGAGGCCTGATCCATAGGCCACAAAAAATTCTTCTGTTATTAACTTCATACAGTAAGGGACCTGACTTTAAAATAGTTCGTAGCATCTAATGTGTTATAGACACCTGATTCATAGGCCACAAAAAAGTCTTCTATTATTAACGTCATACAGTAAGAGACCTGACTTTAAAATAGTTTGTAGCATCTAGTGTGTTATAGAGGCCTGATCCATAGACCACAAAAAATTATTTTGTTATTAAAGTCATATAGTGTAGGGGATCTGTCTTTAAAATAGCTTGTAGCATCTAGTGTGTTATAGAGGCCTGATCCAGACGCCACAAAAATCTTCTGTTCCTAGTGTCATACAGTAAGGGACCTGACTTTAAAATTGTTTGTAGCATAACTTCTTTGACATACAGGCCTCATCCACACTTAAATAATTATTTTTTCTGTGACTAACACGATACAGCACGCCATATTTCAACTTCGAATTTACTGTCGCAGCTGTTTGTAGAGGTGTTGCAGAGCTTAAAATCTAATTTTTTGTTGCTAATACTGTGCTCCTACCACACTCTCTGAGCAACATGACTGGGAAAAAGCGAGGCCATGGTGGAAGGGGAATTAGGCTTGGTGTTCAAGGTGTACGTGGGGTAGGTAGTAATGTTTGTGAAAGCACTAGTGAAGCAACGTTATGTCCTATGCAAAGACAACTGACAACTTATGTTACTGGGCAGGCTACATCACTATTTTTCTTTGGCAGATGCACAGCAGTACGCCTTGTCGATGATGCCCAGAAAGAGCATGTACTCGAGTGTATGGCAAGTGCAGCTTCTAGTGGCCTCTCCTCCTCTTCCTCCACCTCAACATAACACCCAGTACAGTCTCCAGAGGTGGCACCAAAACCACTGGTGGGTGAGTCTGAAGAGCTGTTCACACATTCTATGCCATGTTTATCAGAAGTGTACTCAAAAGCTTCGCAGAGTCAAGATGAGGAAATCTGCACCAATGCCCAAATTTTTTTTAGGTTGGATCGGGAGCAGGACAAAGTACGGTCCAAACAGCATCCTGATCCTCGTCATCAGACATTAACCCCTAGCGGGAGGTGATCCTGATGAGGCTCAGATATTTGAGGCTCACGCGGACTGTACTGTGCTCTCAGGGCAAGAAGAGGAGGATGGTGACTCCAATGGCGAGGAATGTGATTACACATAGGATGATGATGATGATAAGGTGTTAGATCATAGTAGGCGTGAATATAGAGGCATACAGATAAGTAGGTCATCTGATGAGGAAGACAAGGAGGTTACGTTGCTCCGTACATCGTAGGCACGTAGTAATGCTGCCACGAAGAGCGAAGCATCCTCAGCCACAACTGTGATTTTGACCAATCTCAGAGAACGAGCACACCACAAGTTTCTCAATCCACAGTAACATCTCTGCCTGTACCTCTCTCATCGTCCAGCAGTTAGTCTGGTTCACCATACTTCGTCCTCTCTCAGCACTTTAGCCAGCCCACGGTTCCGCAGTTGTGGTCACATAAAAGATTGTTTCCTCGTACGCATGACAAAGCTAAGAGGTTCAAACTCTATCATCTAAAATTTGTTGGCCACGGAAATGCTGCCTTTCCACCTAGTAGATACAGATGATTTTCAAAAGCTAATGGCCGTCGCAGTCCCCCAGCACCAATTACCCAGTCGCCATTACTTTTCTAAGAAAGCTGTGCCTGCGCTACACCAGCATGTCGCAGACAACATCACCCGTTCCTTGACAAAATCTCTGTCTGCCAGGGTGCATTTCACCACAGACACTTCGACAAGTAAGCATGGCCAAGGACATTACATCTCGATGACTGGGCCCTGGGTGACACTGGTGGCTGTGGGGACAGGTGCTGCTCCACAGGTCTTGGAATCCCCAAGGCTTGCAGAACAAACCTCTACATTTAACACTTCTTCCACAGCTTCTGCCTCCTCCACCTCCTCTAGGGCCTCCACCTGCACCCTCAACCTCTGCCTTAACAAGACAAGGGTTACAACACTGCAGAGTGAACCCCCACCACCTCCAAACTGCGCAGCCAGGGCTCATCACAATAAGGCGTCTTAATTTTGATATGCCTTGGAGATCTCAGTCATACAGCTGAAGAGTTGTGTACAGCTCTCCAGGCTGAGTTTGATCAATGGCTGTCTCTGCTGAACCTGCATCCATTGAAGGCGTAGTTCAATAATGGTGCTAACCTGGCGGCGGCACTACGGCAAGGCAAGCTCACACACTTGCCTTGCATGGCTCACGTTCTCAACCTGGTAGTACAGCATTTTTTCAGCCACTATCCTGGCCTGGGTGAGCTGTTCCTGAAAGCACTTAAGCTGTGTGCTCATTTCCGCTGTTCACACCCCTCTGCTCATCGACTTTGATGGGTTTGGCCTAAACAGGCCTTTTCAGTATATTAGATCGTGCCAAATTAGGTAGAGCTTCGATCACGGCCGGATGATGAGATGAAATGACACAGGAGACGGTTGTCTGGTTCTGATGCCAAAGTGATCTAACTTTAATCAATTCCCATCCAGCTTATATTGACAGCTGAAATGGGCGTACACATACATTAGGTAATGGTGTTTTTCCAGGATGTATTAGCAAATCACTTATTACAGCGAATACCTTCTGTCAGGTACCAAAGTTCATGTCAAGTTGACCAACTAATTAGCTATCTAAGGAATTCACTAATCATCATGTCCATCCTTTGATGGACCCCCAAATTGTCGTCATTAGCAGTTATAGCTTTATTACTTTATTGATTAATTGAAGGTCTGACCGCTATTCACCTGTGCTATTATTTTCTATTCCTACCATTAGGGTGTTATTGCCTCTGACTCACCCATAGTCCACAGGAACATGTTTCGTTGGCTTAACCTTTGATACATCATGTCATGTGTTAGGGTGCAGTCAGCATAATAATATCTTAGTAGAATATAGAGAAATAATTTCTTAAAGGGATTGTTATATAAGCTCTAGCATTAGCAGGGGTATTGGAGTATAGAATATAGAAGGGTCTACCAGATCCCTATCAACTTGCATCGATACAGAGGTCTTTGTCCATGTCAGTTAACAAGTTGATATGTGATGTGCCGACACGGTGGAAAATTCCTCTCTGCACATGTTGCAGAGACTGTGGCAGAAGCAACAAGCCCTGACACAGTATGTCATGTCGTATAGCCTGGGCCAACGCAGATCGGATGTGGCTCATATCATGTTAACAGCGTGAGCACAGATTAAGGACCTCTGCACCTTTCTGCACAGTTTCGAAAGGCTACTAAGATGGTTAGCGCTGACACCGCCGTCATCAGCATCACTATTCCGGTCTTCTATATGATGGAGCCGACTATGAATAGTCTGCGGGAGGAGATGGTGGTCCAAGAAGAAGAGGAGGAAGCAGAGGAGGAAGCGGAAGGGATAACATTGTCTCTAAGTTCAAGAATGTCGTTACAGAGGCAGGTGCCAAGGGAGGGTGGACTACTGCGATCAAGAGGGCTGGTGATAACAGACGAACTGTTATCGAAGGTGCAAGATCAGAGGAACAAATGAAGGATCAAGAGATGATGGATGAGCAATGGTCAGATGAAGCGGATAATCCTCCCATTTCTATTGTTCTTGTTTGGTGGGAGGGGACAGAGGAAACGAGCCTCATTGTTACCCAGCCACCAACACAGCATGGGCTTGGACCTCATGGTAGAGCCAGACATATAGTGCCTTCTTGCTGCACAATCTGCAACATGATCCCCGTATAGTTATGATTAGGAATGATGCTGACTACTGTGTTGCCACTCTGTTAGTTCCATATTATAAAACCAAATTTTGCCAGATTATTTTCGCCCTAGAAAGGGACCCGCGAATGCTGGAGTATCAAAACATGCTTTTACACAAACTTAAGAGAGCTTTTTCCCAAGACTGCAGTGAAGCACACAGTTCACATCGTAGCTGTAGACCTCCAGCCTCAGGCACGTCAATTCGTCAACTCCAAAAGTTAGCAGCAGCAGTGGTGGTAGTGGAATAAGCAATTTCTGTGAGTCCTTTGACACTCTTTTTTAGACAAACTAGTGCACCAGCACAACAGAGTCCAAGTCTTCCAAAATTGATGAGAGGCCTAACGCCTCACACGCCTTGGAGGTCTTATCATGCCTGGCAGCCAGCATTCTTTCAGAACGTGTCTTCAGCGCTGCTGGTGGTGTCCTGATGGATAAGCGCATACCACTGTCCCCTGAAAGTGTAGACCGCCTAACTTTCATTAAGATGAACAAGTCATGGATCTCCAAGGACTTTTGCACCTCAATCGCAAACTGTACAGACTAGGTGATATTGCATTTTTAGTGCGCATAAATGTCACGTAACTGCACTCTGTGATATCTTTAGTGCTGCTGATGTTAACAAAATTTTGAGGAAATATGAACACTCCTTGTTGGGTGTCCACCTCCTTCACTGGGTGTAGAGGAAGAATTGTTGGTCCCTATTATATTATTTCTACTATGGTGAAATTGATGCCACTTTGGTGGTGTCTGCCAATAATTTTTGGAAATGTGAACACTCCTGGTTAGGTGTCCATCTGCTGTATTGGGTGTAGTGAAAGACTTGCTATTTCTACTGTGGTGAAATTGATGCCACTTTTGTGGTGTAAGGCCCTCATTTCTTTAAATGTAAACTCTCCTTATTGGGTGTCCATCTGCTGCATTGGGAGTAGTGGAAGGCGTGTCGGTACCTATTATACTATTTCTACTGTGGTGAAATTGATGTCACTTTGGTGGTGTCTGCCAATAATTTTTAGAAATGTGAATACTCCTGGTTGGGTGTCCATCTTCTAACTGGGTGTAGTGAAAGACCTGTTGGTCCCTATTATACTATATCTACTGTGGTGAAATTGATGCCACTTTTGTGGTTTCTGCCAATGATTTATGGAAATGTGAACACTCCTGATTGGGTGTTCATTTGCTGGATTGGGTGTAGTGGAAGAACTGTTGGTCCCTAATATACTATTTCTATAGTGGTGAAATTGATGATACTTCTGTGGTGTGAGGCCCTCATTTCTTTAAATGTGATCTCTCCTTGTTGGGTGTCCACCTGCTAGATTGGGTGGAAGTGGAAGGACTGTCAGTCACTAGTATACTATTTTTACTGTGGTGAAATTGATGCCATGTCTGTGTTGTAAAGCCCTCATTTCTTTGAATGTGAACACTCCTTGTTGGTTGTCCACTTGTTGGTTTGGGTGTAGTGAAATACCTGTCGGTCCCTATTATGCTATTTCTACTGTGGTGAAATTGATGCCACTTTTGTGGTGCCTGCCAATGATTTTTGGAAATGTGAACACTTTTGTTTGGGTGTCCATCTGCTGGAATGGGTGTAGTGGAAGAACTGTCATTCCCTATTATGCTATTTCTACTGTGGTGAAAATGATGCCATGTCTGTGTTGTAAGGCCCTCATTTCTTTGAATGTGAAAACTCCTTGATGGGTGTCCACCCGCTGGATTGGGTGGAAGTGGAAGAACTGTTATACTTTTTCTACAGTGATGAAATTGATGCCACTTTTGTGGTGTCTGCCACAACACTCCTATTTGGGTCTTCTTCATTGTTGTAATGTGGTGCTATAGTGCAGTACAGTGCAACCTCCACCAGGGGATGCTGGTGAGGAAAGAGTGGTTACACACACAGGGTAATAACACAGAGCAGCCACACAGGTGCTACAGGTAAAGAAAGAGTGGTCAGACTAGCCGAAATCAGCAACTATCAGGAGCAGAAGTACCAAGGGAAACAGCAAGTGTGTAGTCAGGGACAAGAAAGAAGTCAGGACCTACCAGGAACGTGGTATCAGAAACGTAAGACGTAGTCAGGGTACAAGCCAGAGGGTCAAAAAGCCAATTTGGAAGTGTGGTATCAGAAACGGAAAAACAAGAAGCAGAGTCCAGACATCAAGCCGAGTCATACACAAGTACAGGTAATCAGGGGCAGAAGGGACACTGCAGGAATACAGGTCAAAGGCACTAGCTTGGAAGCTTGAAGTATAGCTGACGCTGGCATGCAGGCTGCAGAGGACTGTAATAGCCCAGCGAGCTCCAGAACAAGGCAGAGGAGATTAACCCCCGCATGACCAGTCCAGAGAGAAGACAGCATAAAACAAACTCTGGACTGGATCATGACAATTGTCATCCAGATGCATTTCAGGCATGTTCTCACCCCTCTATCAGATTAGTAGGAGGTAGTATGCTAACCAAAAGATTAAAAATAGTGTTTCTCTGACACTAGACGTCACATTTGTAATATAAGACCACAATTAAGAAATATATAAATTGACAGATAAGGTACAATATTTTACATGTATTATCTGTAAATAAAGTCATATACTGGTACATAAAACAGACAAAAAATGTAATCAGTAGAGTTGAGCAAAACAGGTCGGTCAGATTCATAAGTCGCCGACTTTCGCTAAAGTCAGTTTTCCCATAATGCTTGCAGGCGCCTTTTTTCAGCCAATGAGCAAGGACGTACACTGTGGGCAACGAGATGACATGGGCAGCGTCCACCACCATCTTAGAGAAGGGCATTGCAGTGATTGGCTTGCTTTGGGGACATCATAGTGGCTATAAAAGCCCTGACTGCCGGCAGCCATTTTACTTCTGCCGATCTTAAAGGCACTGCCACACTTAGCGATCGCACCAGCGATCACGACAACGACTTAACCTGGCGAGATCACTAGTGCAATCGCTATGTGATCGCTAGTTAGATTCCAAACACAACTCATCAGCAATCTGTGATTCCAAACACAACTCATCAGCGATCTGTAGAGCGACCTCTGCGGTCGTTGGGAAAACCTAGTCCCACCTGCGACGCTGGTGAAGTCGTTCATAAAGGGTGTCACACTCAGCGATTCAGGCTCACCAGCGGGACACCAACGACCAAAAAACGGCTCAGAACGTTTATAAGCAATGAGCGACATCTCAGCAGGGGCCACATCGCTGCTACATGTCACACACAGCTAAGTCGCTAACGAAATCGCTACTGCATCATAAATGGTGACGCAGTAGCGATCTCGTTAGCGATCTCGCTTAGTGTGGCATACCCTTAACTGTAGGGAGAGGTTGCTGATGCTGTTTATCAGTAGGGAGAGAGGTAGGGCAGGAAAGATAAGTTCTTCTGTGCTTGTGCTGATAGCAATTGTGCTGTACAGTTAGTGTGCAGTGACAGGGGAGGATTTTCTTGTGTGCAGCAGTGCTGGTTAATAGGCTGCCTGCTAGCTGTAATACTGTGTGTACATTGGTGTGCGTACTGCTTTTTACACAGCACTAATACTTTTATTTTTTCTGCACAGTAAATGAGCATTCATTTTTTCCCACACCATATAGAGCTGTACGATCCTCACACACTACAGTATACTGGCAGGTATCACAAACAAATACATGCTGACTATCGGTGTGTGACTCCGGAAATATATACGGAGATTTAAATTTTCCCCTACACTATATACACCTGGTATCTTCTGATACAGTACCTTTTTTATGCCTTTTGTATTACTGTCAAATCCATACTGAGAGAGCGTCTGTCTGTGACTCCGGAAATATATACGGAGATTTACAATTTTCCCCTATACTATATACACCTGGTATCTTCTGATACAGTACCCTTTTTTTGCTTTTTATATTCTGGTCTAATCCATACTGAGCCTGAGAGCGTCTGTCTGTGACTCCGCAAATATATACGGAGCTTTACAATTTTACTCTATACTATATACACCTGGTATCTTGTGATACAGTACCCTTTTTCAGCTTTTTATAATCTGGTCTAATCCATACTGAGCCTAAGAGCGTCTGTCTGTGATTATGGAAATATATACAGAGATTGAAATGTTCCCCTATACTATATACACCTGGTTTCTTGTGATTCAGTACCCTTTTTCAGCTTTTTATATTCTGGTCTATTGCAAACTGAGCCTGAGAGGGTCTGTCTGTGACTCCGCAAATATATACTGAGATTGAAATTTCCCCCTATACTATATACACCTGGTATCTTGTGATACAGTCCCTTTTTCAGCTTTTTATATTCTGGTCTAATCTATACTGAGCCTGAGAGCGTCTGTCTGTGACTCCGCAAATATATAAGGAGATTGAAATTTTCCCATATACTTTATGCACCTGGTATCTTGTGATACAGTACCATAATTCAGCTTTTTATATTCTGGTCTAATCCATACTGAGCTTGAGAGCGTCTCTCTGTGTCTCCGCAAATAAATACGGAGATTGAAATTTTCCCCTATACTATATACACCTGGCTTCTTGTGATACAGTACCCTTTTTGAGCTTTTTATATTCTGGTCTAATCCATACTGAGCCTGAAAGCGTCTGTCTGTTACTCCGCAAATATATATGGAGATTGAAATTTTTCTCTATACTATATACACCTGGTATCTTGTGATACAGTACACTGCTTTTTATATTCTGGTCTAATCCATACTGAGCCTGAGAGCGTCTGTCTGTGACTCGGCAAATACATACAGTGATTTCAAATTTTCCCCTATATACACCTGGTATCTTGTGATACAGTACCCTTTTTCTGCTTTTTACATTCTGGTCCAATCCATACTGAGCCTGAGAGCGTCTGTCTTTGAGTACGGAAATATATACGGAGATTGAATTTTTCCCCTATACTATATACACCTGGTATCTTGTAATACAGTACCCTTTTTTCTGCTTTTTATATTCTGGTCCATTCCATCCCGGAGCCTGAGAGCGTCTGTCTGTGACTCCACAATTATATACGGAGCTTTACAAATTTCCCCTATACTATATACACCTGGCTTCTTGTGATACAGTACCCTTTTTCAGCTTTTTATATTCTGGTTTCATCCATACTGAGCCTGAAAGCGTCTGTCTGTTACTCCGCAAATATGTACGGAGATTGAAATTTTTCCCTATACTATATACACTTGGTATCTCATGATACAGTACCCTTTTTCTGCTTTTTATATTCTTGTCAAATCCATACTGGCCTGAGAGCGTCTGTTTGTGACTCCGCAAATATATACGGAGATTGAAATTTTCTGCTATACTATATACACCTGGTATCTTGTGATACAGTACGCTTTTTTCTGCTTATTATAATCTGGTCTAATCCATGCTGAGCCTGAGAGCATCTCTCTGTGAATCAGCAAATATATACGGAGATTGAAATATTCCCCTATACTATATCCACCTGGTGTTAGGGTCTGTGGAACGCACCAAATATAAGATGTAGAGA
>VIAB01028488.1:3053-19230 GCA_009801035.1 Oophaga pumilio
TTTCATGACCTGATGTTCGGTGCTTCCTCCTTTGGGTTTTCTGTGAATTTCTGAATGGTCTGCCATCTCTATCCCAGCTTATATATGTCATAATACTGTGTCACTTGACGGTCAGATACAACCCCCCGCCCTTTATTTTTGTGTCATTTATATCATTAGCTAAGTCCAGTTTTTGTTTCTCAAATGATTGGACTACTAGACTTAGGGAGTTTAGTTACACTCATGAAGGCCACACTCCCTATCCAATTGATCCTTGGGAAGAAGGTGGACATCTGCTGCATTCACGGGGTCCTAAAGAATTTCCAGTGGCCAAAGTGGACATTGAGACAGCCCGAGGTATTGAGTCTCATGAGGTCGGCATAGTCCATGATTTATTGCACCCAATTATCATAGGCCTAGACTATGTGTCATTTTGGGACTTGTGTGGGAGATGCGGAGACCTCGATTGCTCGGGTATAAGATGGGTGGCCCTAAAGAAGTCTCACCAACTCCCAGAGCCTGATAGGTTTTCCTTCTGTGTAATATAATAGTAGGAGATGAGGAGTTTGTATCATCTGAGGCTGACATTCCTGAGATAGTGGTGACCGAAGAAAAGTTTGAGTCTGCCCAACATAGGGAATTAACTCTAAAACAAGTGTTAAATAAGGTAACCATTATAAACGGCATAGCACAGAAGCCAGGGGCTGACACCAGGATTCCCTATTTCATGTTGAGTGGGAACCTATTGTACCAGGTTATTAAAATGAGGAAGGAGATAGTGGAACAATTGTTGGTACCAGGATGCTATAGACAGAATGTGCTGGATATAGCCCATTTGCAAGTCTTGGGTGGTCATCTGGGTGTGGACAAAACTCAAGGAAGGGTCATGTGGAAGGTTCTATTGACATGGATGTCACCGGGAAATCCTTAGGTATTGCAAGTCCTGTCCCACCTGCCAGTTACCCTCTCCCACCTCTCAGGTCTGAAAACCCCTCGTGCTGCTTCCCACCAAGGTTTGGCAAGACAGGGACCCCATTGAATCTCCATGTTTATTGGTTAAGCCAGAAGGAGATACTGAAGATGCCACATTACCCGAAATACTGTTGAAGGCCCAAAAACAACAATGTCGGGAATTGCTGCAGCAGAATCAGTACATGTTGTCATACTTACTGCGGTATACAGATGTCATAGAACAAGAGTTTCTGACGGAACCCCATGTGTGGGTGAATTTGAAGCTCTACCGAATTCCAGAGGCCTGCTGAGACTTGGTTCCAAGAAAGTGAAGCGTATGCTGAATCTGAGTCATTGAGGAATCTAAGATTGGGTGGTCTAACCCGATTGTCCAGGTTCCAAAACCCTATGGAGCAGGGAGTTTCGGTATTGATTATCAAAAGCTGAACGAAATCTCCATGTTCAGCGCATAACTGATGCTGTGTGTCGATAAGCTGATCTAAAGACTTGGGACAGCAAGAAGCATAACCACCTTGGATCTAATAAAGGGATATTGGTTAATCCATATGTCACAAAAAGCCAAGAAGCAGACGGCTTTCTCTACTCCCGGCGGTTGCTTTCTATGTGGCTTGATGCTGTTTGAACAGCAGGGAGCTTTGGCCACCTTACATAGGACCATAGACTGGATCCTAGCACCCCACAAAAATTACGCTGAAGCATGCAGGGACGATATCATAATCTTCAGCCCGGATTGGGTAAGTCATCTGGGAAAGGTCAGGCGGTGTTTGATGCACTCAGGAAGATGAGGTCCTCTTTAAATCCCAAAAAATGTGCCATGGGGAAAGAGGAGAGCAAATACCTTGGATATGTAGTAGGTAGAGGTGAAATCAGATTAATAAAGTGGACGGAATCCAGAACTCACCGAAACCACTCTCAAAAAAGCAAGTTAAGGTCTTTCTGGGAATCGTGGGATACTAAGGAGGTTCATAAGAAACTTTGCTATGGTGGTCACACCACTGACCAACCTCTTTAAGGGGACAAAATCAGTCATGGCCAAAAGAACATCAGAGGCATAGACAGCCTTTCAAGAATGGAAAGTAGCTCTGTGTAAGCAGCCAGTCCTGTTGACCCTGACTTTAAGAAGGAATTTGTACTCCAAATGAACGCCTCAGAAGTCAGATTAGGAGAGGTCCTTTCTCAGCAAATACACAGAGAGGAGCATCCTGTTCTCTTTCTGAGTAGGAAACAGTCTCCGCATGTTTGAAAAATTATTTCATGGTAGAAAAGGAATGTTTAGCCATAAGGTGGGCAATGGACACATTGCGATACTATGTCTTAGGGCGAAAATTTAAATTAGTGTCTGACCATTTCCCCATCAAGTGAATCAAGAATAAAAAGGGGGAAAATAGTTGTGTTAACCACTTGTTTGTAGCCCTGCAGGATTTCTGCTTCCATGTGGAACATAGAGCCGGGAGTTACATAGTAATGCCGATGCCCTCCCAAGAATCCCATTTCTAGTGGTAGAAGGTGGAAACCCATGGCTTTATGCAGACGGGGGAGGTATGTAAGGTGGCTTTCGGACACCTAGTGGTTGGAAGATAAACCTGGAGTAATGCTTTTGTGCATATAGGACTAAAAGGGGTTAATCGGCCATGATAGGTTGATCATGAGCAGCTGAACCGCTGCTCAGCATATCTCCAGTCCTGGGTGTGTTTCACTTGGAAAATGAGACATGTTTGTCCCACACAGGGTGTGTGTGTGTATGAAGATATGTAGCTCTCCTAGATTAATTGTGTTTGCTGAAGGACTAAGAAGCTGGACTCTAAGCCAAGCAGGCTAACCAGCACTATTGTATGGACTTTTTGGTTTTTGTTGTACTTTGAGCTGGACAAGGGCTATGTTTCAGCTTCATGTGATGTGGTTTATGAAGACTGCAGTAAACCAGCTGGACTTTTAAATATAAATGGTTCCTGTAATACCTCATGTCACTCCCAAGTGAGTAACATTGTTACACACCCATATATTACAAAGCACCCTGCTGAGGCAATCGTGCAGTTTAATGTCACCCTCTGTGGCCCCCATATAGTATAATGTCCCCCCATTGTGGCCTTCATACAGTATAATGTCCGCCTCTCTGGTCCTTATATAGTATACTGTCCCCTATTGTGGCCTTTTAACTGTATAATGTCTCCATTCATTGGCCACCTTACTGGATAGTGTTCCCCCTTTGACACTCTTTACATGGCAATGAAAAAAACATGATTTCACTCACCTGTCCCTACTCTTATGATGATTAGCTACTTCATGATCTTCAATCATATGCCACAGGCAACGCAATACAGCGATGTCATTCTATTGTCTGTGACATCATCTGATGCCTGAGCATGCTGCCTCTGATAGGCCACTAACATGCATACCTATTAAAGAATCAACCAAAAAGAACAAAGCAGATCGGCACCGCCGACAACACTTATACCTCCGGGCTGTTATCGTGCAGGAGCCGCAGCTGGCAAAATACCCAAAACCCTCGGGTGCCCATTCATTGGAAAAAATATATCCAAAAATGCGAATCACAAGAAAAATGAATGAATGGCACTCACCAGGTAAGAATACAAGCCTTTATTCGTGCATATGCGGTGGGAGAACGGGAGCTAGGGAGCGGGGGTGACGACGATCGTTTCACGCGTTGTGCGCTTCCACAGGTCACATCAATACCTATTAAAGAGCAGGGAACTAGTGGTTCTGAGCTTTGCAAAATTTTTCATCTGAATGTGTGTCCGAGAATGCATATCCAGCTGAAATTAGTGCAGGCACTGGTAGGTCTTCCTCACGGACTGTATCACTGCAATCATTAGTCTCTGGCTCAGGGTCCCGAGACTCCCAGGTCCCTCAATCTCAAGTCCGAGCCTGAAATGATAATTATCTGTTTAATGAGCAGCAAACTCTAGCATTAAAAGTCCCTCCGTTCCTGAGAACAGAAAGGAAATTTTAAAGAGTTAAATTGCAAAACTGCATGTTTTTACAATCACTTTGCAATTGTATCCATTTAGAATGATTACAAAACCTCTTTAGGACTGGTGTATGAAAAATGAGTCACGCTAAATTCTTTCCATTGTGTTTATAACATTGTGCTGGGAGTTATTGGTGTTTTTTGATGATCGGAGTAATAGTCCTTGAAAAGCATTCCAGATTATACATGCAGCACTGGAGAAATATTGGACATAGCAGTAGGTTATCAAAAGGCAGGTTTATAGCAGAACGTCATTGGCCAAATCATAACTACAGCTACATTGGGAGACGTAGATGAGAGAAGATTTAGATAGGTGCAGATGAGCAAAGCTCCTTTCATCAGGTAAACTGCTCATAACAAACTCCAATCAAGGATCTATCACTAGAAGCCTGGAAAGGAAAAATGAGGGGTGAGAGAAAAGAACGCTATCTAAGCGTTGTGTGCATTGATGTCAAAGAGAATATTTCACTCACCTGTGGTGGTTGTGCAATTAGGTACAACACTAGATCCTGCCTGGGTAACACATTCCTTCACCAGCATGCTGCCATTCCAGTGGACCGAGGAGGAAATTTTCCCTTTCCAAAGAAATTCCTTCCCATGTGAAAAAGGTTGTGCAATAAAGATTTTGGGCGGCGCTCCAGTTGTCAGAAGGATATTTCAATATAAATCCATAGGTGATCGTCATGAGTGATGATAAAAAATGAAGTTTTATTAAAAGGTTTTTGGGTGGCATACTGATGGTGCCACAGCTGACAATCATAAAATATGTTAAAAAAGGCAAAGAAGGAAAACACAACACGTTTCGACTGACATAGTCTTCATCAGGTGTTACCTGATGAAGGATATATCAGACAAAAAGCGATGCTTAAAAAAACATCCCTTGACCAGAACTGCACTGCTAACTACAGACCTGTCTCTAACCTCTCCTACATTTCTAAACTTCTGGAACGGTTTGGTACACTCCGGTCTAGTTCGCTATCTCTCAGATAACGCTCTTCTTGACCTTTTACAATCCAGTTTCTGCTCTTTACACTCTATTGAAACTGCCATCACTTAAGTCTCTAATGATGTACTAACAGCTAAATTTAATGGTCACTACTCAATGCTGATTCTCCAGCATCTCTTTGCAGCATACGACACCGTGGATCATCAGCTCCTCCTCACTATGCTCCACTCTATGCAACTCAAGGATACTGCTCTATCTTGGTTCTACTTCTCTGACTGCTCCATCAGTGTATCTTTTGCTGGCTCCTCTTCCTCTTACTGTCTGGGTTACTTAGGACTTAGTTCTAGGTACGCTCCTCTGCTCTTATATACTGCTCCTATTGGACAAACCATCCGCAGATTCGGTTTTCAATACCATCTATATGCTGATGACACACAATTATGCACATCATCTCCTGACATCATCCCCATATTACTACAAAATACCAGTGATTGTATTTCTGCTGCCTCTAACATCATGTCTTCTCTCTTTCCAAAACTGAATCTGTCAAAAACTGAACTTCTTGTGTTTCCTCTGTCGGGGTTGTAGCGACAAACCACTCGTCCTCCAGTCACTCCAAATTCAGGCTATGAGCATGGGTTAACCATTCAAAGAATGAGTCAGACAACAAGCTGGTTCAAACTCAGAGCATACTCAGAAGGCTATTAGCTGGCAGCGATCTCAGCAACGTCTCTCTTTATTTCCGCATACACAGGATTATATAGACATAGCAGACAGGATGACAGGGTGGGGGTGGACAAACGGTTAACTGTATATTGCTAACAGCTGCAAGCGTGGGCAAACGGTATATGTCTAGCATCTTCCATCTCTGATTGGTTAGGTCCTGTTCAGACAGGCCTGTGGTTGACATTGTGTAAAGTTCAGCCGTTGTAACTCTTCTTGTTGTGGTCTTGTTCAGCCGTTATCCTGGAACTTCAGAGGAAACAGGTGTAGGTGTTGGTTGATGCTGGCACCATCTTAGCTTAAGCTTTGTTTCTGACATAATATTCGACAAGGAAAAACTTATTGTTTCCACAAAATGGTAGCAAAGCATATATAAGTATATATATGTAACAGTATAAGAATATTTACCTTGACACCTCCATCTACTAATCTTCCCAAACCCAATATTGCCATTTTTGTGTGCGGTTCTACCATTACTCCCCTGCATCATGCCTGTTGTCTTGGGGTCATATTTGAATCAGATCTTTCCTTCACTACCCATATCCGATCACTTTCCCCCTCATGTCACCTGCAACTTAAAAACA
Source organism: Oophaga pumilio (assembly GCA_009801035.1). Lineage (NCBI taxonomy): Eukaryota > Metazoa > Chordata > Amphibia > Anura > Dendrobatidae > Oophaga > Oophaga pumilio. The sequence goes on from VIAB01028488.1 coordinate 9,247, forward strand.
TCTCAAGAATTCAACCTTTTCTTACTTTTGGCTCTGCAAAAACTCTTACTGTTGCTCTTATTCATTGGACTATTGTAATTCTCTACTAATCGTTCTCCTTCTTACTAAACTGTCGACTCTCCAGTCTATCCTGAATGCAGCAGCCAGGATCATATTATTTTGCAACCGCTACACCGATGCCTCTACCTTGTGCCAATCATTTTACTGGTTTCCCATCTGCTACAGAGTCCAATATAAACTTATCACTCTCACTCATAAAGTGCTCCACAGTTCTGGTCCACCCTTCATCTCCTCCTTCATCTCGTTCTATCAACCTACACGTGCCCTTTGTTCTGCTAATGACCTAAGACTAACATCTTCAATAATCTGAAGTTCCCATTTCTGTCTCCAAGACTTCTCACGTGCTGCTCCAATTCACTGGAATGCACTACCCAGGACAGTTTGATTAATTCCCAATACCCACAGTTTTAAGTGTGGCTTAAAAACACACTTCTTTAGACTGGCGTATTGCCTCACTTCACTTATTTATTCCCATTTTGTCCTTCCAAAATTTTCTTCCTAATCTGGTCCCTTGTAGCATCTGTTTACACACCCTCCATAGCGTTCTGTGTTGTAGGTTGCATGCTTGCGAGCTGGACCCTCACTCCTCTTGGTGTCTGTTGAATTATGTGTTTTACTCTGTAATGAAGTTATTGTCTGTACAAGTACCCTCCATAATGTAAAGTGCTGCAAGATATGTTAGCACTGTAGAAATAAAAACTATTATTATTAAAACAAAATGGTGATGTTTAGAAGGCCAAGCCTTCAATTGGTGGTGATCACACCAATTTTTTTTTTTATTGGTTAGATTACTCTTGTTCATTTTGTTCATTCACTTTGCCTTTTGTTAATTGATAAAAATAATCAGCATTTAACAACATGATACTTTACCACATTTTTTACTCTCTTGCCTAAAACTTTTGAAAAGTACTGTAGGTATTCAAGACATAGCGATTAGATAGAAGAGAATAAGGGTTCGTGCATACGACTATATAAAACAGGCGAGTGCTATAAGTGGTTTTGACTGATGGCACTCATACCCATGTTATTCTATGGGACTGTGCACATGTCCACTTTTTTTCTTGGACAAATGGTATGCATAATTTGCCTACGAGAATCAGATGGCAGTCACCCATTCAAGTCCATGGGTTTGTGAAAAAAATTGGACCGCACTTGGATGACATCACTGACTGACATAGTGGAGAAGGTGGAGAAACTCTATTTTTTCTCTGCACCTCTGAGGAAATTGGATCCTACTCTGATCAAACTCTGATGAGAGCCTGATTAGCAAAATTGGACCTATTTCTCAGATGGAGAAGAAATGGTCATCTGCATCTGCCCTAAGAAACCATGATAATGCTATACAAATTGTTGCTTCAAGGAGGCACATAGATCTGCATTGTAGCTGTACAAACAAAACAATAGGATATTTTTATTTAAAGGGAACCTGTCAGCCCACACTGTGGGCAACATGTATCAGCCACTGGCTGTACAATCACGGCCATGTATGTTTGTCTCTGAAACATGCTTCTAATAACTGCCGGTGACCGAGCCGCACTGTGCACTAGTCATACAGGCGGGATCCCTGCGGCTTCTCTCCAGCAAATCTCTGCCTATGAGCGCACATAGGCAGAGGCTTGTCAGTCATTGTCAGCAACGAGGAGAAATCGCTGGGAACCCACCTGTATGACTAGGCAACAGTCGGTCCCGGGCGACTAAAAGTATTTCACATGCAAATATACATGACAGTGATTATATAGCCAGTGGCTCATACATGCTGTCCACGGTTTCGGCAGCATGTATCAGCTGACAGGTTCCCTTTAAGACCTATTGTAAATGTGATACTTTTTCCTTATACTTTCTCCATTTTAAATTTTCCTATCTAAAATGTGTTGTTTTGGCACTTAGTAAGCTAGATATTTGTGTTTTTCAGGAACAGGTGGCTGTCTTTGTTGGCAGTCACTTGACTGCAATATTCTGCTAATGAAAAAACGTAATATTAGTAAGAAATGTGTCAGTAAACAGAAATCATTTTTTCTTTTTAATGAGCTCACATTCAGACTACACCGAGGAAAGTTTAGATAATGGACAATTGATCGCAATTCATCCACTTCTACTATGTGCAATTTATGTGCCAATATTTCAGTGCAGACCCATTTGGATGCCTGGGCATGCAGCCATTCACAATAAGTTTCATCATGAATATTGTTGTTATGTCCAATAATACTGAAATATGGGAGAAGAGGGACATTCATTTTCCTGACTTGTCCTGATTGCAGTCATATTCTGTAAAGGTTTGTAAAACGATTTCATAATTTTTGCATTAGCAACTAAGGTTTTTGTTATTTCCTCATATTATACTGCCCTTCTTATAGATAATATTGTATAAATGGCTGTAAATGGAAAATTTATATGGTATCAAATAGTATTTTATAATTAGGAGAATAATAAGATAATATAGAACTGTACTGCCCAACTTATACCCCATGGACCTGTTTTTGGCCTCATTTGCCTGATATGTGGGCTGAACTATGTGCCATCATTAAGATCTATTTAGAGGTTGTGATCATATCACTATTTTGCCTTCATTTTAACATTGCCTCTATTTGACCGCTTTATGTGAATGTTGTGTTGGTTGGCCGCATACAGAAGCTTCTCACAAAATTAGAATTTCATCTAAATGTTAATTTATTTCAGTTCTTCAATACAGAAAGTGAAACTCCTATATTATATAGAGTCTTTACAAGCAGAGTGATCTATTTCAAGTGTTTATTTCTGTTCATGTTGATGATTATGGCTTACAGCCAATGAAAACCCAAAAGTAATTATCTCAGTAAATTAGAATACTTTATAGCACCAGCTTGAAAAATGATTTTAAAATATGAAATGTATGTTCAGTAAATGCACGCAATACTTGGTCGGGGCTCCTTTTGCATCAATTACTGCATTAATGCAGCGTGGCATGGAGGCGATGAGCCAGTGACACTGCTGAGGTGTTATGGAAGCCCAGGTTGCTTTGATAGCAGTCTTCAGCTCGTCTGCATTGTTGGGTCTGGTGTCTCTCATCTTCCTCTTGACAATACCCCATAGATTCTCTATGGGGTTAAGGTCAAGTGAGTTTGAAGGCCAATCAAGCACAGTAAAACTGTTGTTTTAATACCAGGTATTGGTACTTTTGTCAGTGTGGACAGGTGCCAAGTTCTGCTGGAGAATTAAATTTCCATCTCCAAAAAGCTTGGTGGCAGAGGGAAGCATGAAGTGCTCCAAAACTTCCTGGTAGACGGCTGTGTTGACTTTGGTCTTGATAAAAACAGCTGATAGCGAACCTACACCAGCAAATGACATGGCTCCCCAAACCATCACTGATTGTGAAAATTTCACACTAGACCTCAATCAGCTTGGATTGTGGCCTCTCCACTCTTCCTCCAGACTCTGGGACCTTGATTTCCAAGGTTTAGTGTGACGTTAGGTACCAATAAAAACATCAGCTCGTCCAGCAAAAAGCAAATCTTCACATGACTCTGTAGGCCGAAATATGGAAAAATTATAGCTCTCTAAATATTTGCAATAACAAACGTTTTTTAATGTGTAACAGAAAAAAACAAGTAAATCTTCTGTAAGCTTTTCAGGGGATTTAGCTCTGGAATCGCTGTCTGGGTAGACAGAGTGACACGGAAACAGTTCATTCACAGACAGCAGTCTTGGTAAAAACTGGCCGCAACCAGTTTTATTAAAGTCCACAGCAAACAGAACATAATCAAAACAAAGCATAAACAGAAAACCTAGCCGTCTGGCTACTTACTACACATATGTCAGTTCCCTTACTAACCGGGTCCAGGCTCTAATAGCCTGACCCCAAAACAATGCATATGTTATATGTTACCAGCGTGGAGTTTCCCAGATACTCCTCCTTTAGTCTGAAGGCCCATCCGACGTCCAGACTTGAGAGAGATCCACTCCTATTCAGTAATCATTAGCATGGAGGTTCACAGAGACTACTCCTGGTGTCCGGGGTTCCTCTAACCCAGACTTGAGACAGCTCTCCTCCTATTCAGTCGCTTATCCACATGGATTCTCACAGAGACTGCTTCTTGTGCCGGGACACCTCCTGTGTCCGGACTAAGACAGCTCAATTCAGTCCTCGAGACTGCTTCTTGTGCCTGGACACCTCTAGTCCGGGCTAAGCGAGCTCTCTGACTGTGTTCCAACACACCTACTTCTGGTCTGCTAATCAACACCTGAGTGATTTCAGGCCTGAGCTGCAAGTGAGTACTGAATGTAAGGTGTAGTGACCTTTCTCTACCACTAGGTCTACAAAGCCACACACCTCCCTTATACCAGTCAGCAAAGTAGCTAGGTGAAATATACACCCCATTCAATACACATACTCTCACTGTCTCACACTTCTTATTATAAAAGTTTTTATTGTGTACAAGCACCAAAACATAAAAAACTATGTAAATGAGGTATCCCTGTAATTGCATCGACCCGAAGAATAAAGTCACCTAATCACTTATTCCGCACGATGAACGTCATAAAAATAAATAAAACCAATTCTTTACCTGCTATTGATTTTTTAATCTGCCTCCAAAAGATCGCAGTAAGTTTCGGCTCACATTTATCCTGAGCTCTATGCTGAATGCTTACACTGAGGTTTCCGTGTAAATCTCTCAAATACGTTATTCAGAACACCTGGTGGAATATACCCTATAAAGAGGCAGATGGGGACACTGTGGACACCGTTTGGCCTATGATCCAGCGTTGTTTGTAATTTTAGGTATGCATAAAAACACGGTCCATCACAGATTTGTGCACTTCTGAAAATAATCCCTCGGCTGTTTCATCTGAATGATGCCACTCAGAGATTTAGATGGCAACATCAAAGTAAGGCTAGTTTCACACATCCGGCGGGCGCCTTGCGGCGCCCCCGGCATTTTCCCGCAGCGCCGCATCTGAAAATCTGATGCGCCGCATGCGGCTTTTTTCGCATTGACATGCATTAGCGCCGGATGGCGCCGCATGTCAATGCGTTGCATGCGGTTTTGTCCGGATGCGGCGCAAATGTACATTGCGGCGTCCGGAAAAAACGCTGCATGTAACGTTTTTTGTTTTTGCCGGATGGTTTCTTATCTCTCCAAGCATCAGAAACCATCCGGCAAAAAAACGCATTTTGGCCGCCGGAAGTGTGAAAGCTTTTCACATGCGGCGCTGCAGCAAAATGCCGGGGGCGCCGCCAGGCGCCCGCCGGAAATGTGAAAGAGGCCTAAGTCAGCATAGATTTGAAATGTTATGTTCCCAACAAAAGCTTCAACTCAATCTACAAAAAAAGCAAGTCCCCACTCAGGTCCATCATCTGTTAATGGAAATATAGGGGGCTTCCACTTTATTGCTAATACAAAGGATAAAAAAAATTGAAATGGCTCATTGCCTCCCAAAAGAAATTCAGCAAATTCTACATTCCCAAATCCAAAACCCCCCCTCCTTTCTAAGCCCCAGTGTGCATAAACGACATTAAGCATCCACATGTTTGGCATTTCTGTAGCGATGAGAACCTGCCTAATTTACAGAAGCATGTCTCCAGAATGTCAAGCTGGGCATAGCATACCGGGCAATACAACATACTGGTCACTACAATGGCAGTTTGCAATTTTCACTCAGCAACATCCACTGCTGCTTTTTTCTGGAAAACACTCATAGAGTCAAAATAGTCACTATACCTGTAGATAAATTCACAAAGGGGTGTAATTTCCAAAATTGTTGTCACTTGAGAGGGGATTTTGCTCTTCTATCACTTAGGAGATCTATATATGGAGTCCGCAACGTATTCTAGGAAAATCTGTGCTCCAGGTGGAAAATAGTGCTGTGTCCCTCTCGAGTCTTGCCGTATGGCTAAGCAGTACTGTACAGCCACATATGAAGTATTTCTACATTCAGCAGAAATTGTGGGAGCTGTAGAGGGGCTAGTAAAATCATGCATCGAGCATAGCCAGGAGGAGATCAGGTACCGAGTATTCCCATCTTCATGTGTAGGATAGTTAGTAAGCTGTGAAAGACTGAAAGAGGAAGTTAGAGATAAAAGATCAGAGGCAGATGGAGAGAGGGGATGTTAAAGTACCCATGATGAAGGTAGGGATGTCACAAAATAGAAAAAGTGGGAGCCAGGTGGTAAAGTGATCCAGAAAGTGATGGGAGGGTCCCCGAGGGTTATACACACCAACCTTTGGAAGGGAGAAGGGCTGGTAGAGTCTGACAGCATGGACCTCAAACGAAAGGAAGATTAGTGGGGTATTTCTATATTCAGCAGGAGATGTTTTAGTTCCATTTTTACCCATATTCTTTTTACCCATTTTCCTGTGTGAAAATGGAAAATCTGGGGCTAAAACTAAATTTTGGTGATAAAAATGCAATTATTTTTTCTTCACTGCCCAATGCTATAAAATTCTGTGACATACCTGTGGTATCAATATGATCACTGCACCCCTAAGTTAATTAATTGAACCATGTAGTTTGTAAAATGGAGTCACTTATGGGGGGTTCTTCTGTTCTGGCATCTCAGGGGCTCTACCAGTGTGACATGGCACCCTCAAACCAGTCCTGCAAAATCTGAACTCCAATATGGCGCTCCTTCCCTTCTGAGCTTTCCCTTCTGAGCTTTGCATTGTGTCTGAAGAGTATGGAGCACTCAGGAAACATTTTTAGACAAACTAAAGTCCATTTTTCCTACTAGCTGTAACAAATGGAAGCAGAGGCAAAGGTGGTGAAGTTCACATTCGTCTTTTATTGTTTTTGTGGAACATCAAGACCATGGTCCGGGGTCTCCGAAGGGGGCGTGACTAAGTGATCACCAGACACCTGTAGTAAGTCCCCTCGAACAAGGTCAGAATGGAATGTCTGGGGACACAGATGCTACCTCCAGTTAGACCCCGGACACGTGGCAGATGTCCCAGCGTGACCAAAGGGTAAACAGATTTAACAGTTATGATGGAGCTGACTGGCGAGTCCCAGGTACTCGGGTATAAGCTGGTACCTGCGTTGTCCAGAGTTTCGGGTGGCTGAGTGGCGGAACGGAACAGAGCTGGCGTCCATACAGACGTCCTGGACAGCCGGGTAACAGGTAACTGATAGTCTGCAGAGACAAACATTGTAAGCAAAGCAGAAGGCAGAACACTGCAAAAACACAGGCACAAACACAGCGGAATGGGAAGCTAGCAACAGTAGATACTTGTTGCTCCGGCACCCTCCCTATGGCGGAGGGGCCAGAAATAGCAATCAATGCGCTGCCATTGGTTAATTACTGTTTTAGAAAAATGTGCCCTGTCTCTTTAAGAGACCTATAAAGCGCGTGCCCACAACTTTAATCTCATACCAGGGGATGTGTTGGCCGCAATCCAAGAAGCAGGGGAAGGAGCAGGACAGCAGGCATTGAGGTATGACCAACACAGCATGAGGACGGGGGCCCAACCGAGGGTCATGCTGAGGTACGGGCACAGGTGTAACACTGTCCCTTAGAAAAATTAAAAACTTGGAGCTAAAAGAACATTTTAGTGGTAAAGATTTAATTATTCTTTCTTCAGCGCCCAATGATATAAAATTCTGTGAGACACATGTGCTGTCAATATGATTACTGCACCCCTAGATGAATTCATTGGGGAGTGTAACTTGTAAAATATGGTCACTTTTGGGGGGTTCTGTTGTTCTGGCAACTCAAAGGTTCTGCCAATGTGACATGGCACCCTCAAACGATTCCAGCAAAATCTTAACTCCAATATGGCGCTACTTCCCTTCTTAGCTTTGCCCTGTGCCTCAAAAGTAGTTTCCAACCACATATTGGATATCAGTGTACTCAAGAGAAATTACACAACAAATTTTGGGGTCTATTTTCTCCTGCTATCCTAGTGGAAATGGTAAAAATTAGTGCTAAAACAACATTTTTGTGGGAAAAATATTATTTTTTCATTTTTACAGATCATCATTGTAAAATTCTGTGAAGCACCTGTGGGTTTAAGATACTCACCACATGTCTAAATAAATTCCTTGAGGTGTCTAGTTTCCAAAAATTTCTGGTCACTTTTGGGCGGTTTCCACTGTTTAGGCACATCAATGGGTCTCCAAACGCAACATGACACCGACAGACCATTCCATCAAAGTCTGGGTTCCAAAATGTCACTCCTTTCTTTCTGAGACATGCCGTGCACCAAAACAATAGTTTAACCTCACGTATGGGGTATCTGCGTACTCGGGAGAAATTACACAACATATATTGGGGTCCATTTTCTCTTGTTATTCTTGTGACATGTGGGGCTAAAAGAACATTTTATTTTCATGACTCTATGTTATAAACTTCTGTGAAGCACTTGAGGGTTCAAGGTACTCATCACACATCTAGATGCATTCCTGAAGGGATCTAGTTTCCAACATGGGATCACTTGGGGGTTTCCACTGTTTAGGCACATTGGGAACTCTCCAAACACGACATTGCATCCTCTAATGATTTCAGCCAATTTTGCACTCCAAAAGTCAAATAGCACTCCTTCCTTTCAGAGCCTTGCTGTGCACCAAAACAGATGTTGTTACTCACATTTAGGGTATGGCGTACTCAGGAGAAATTGCACATATATTTTGTGGATCATTTTCTCCTGTTGCCCTTGCGAAAAAAAAATTATGGGGCTAAAAGAACATTTTTGTTGGAAAAATGTGGATTTTTTTCACATCTTTATGTTATAATCTTCTGTGAAGCACCTGTGGTTTACAAGGTGCTCACTACATATCTATATGCACTCCTTGAGGGATCTAGTTTTCAAAATGGGGTTACTTGTTAATGATTTCAGCCAATTTTGTGCCCCAAAATTCAATGGCACTCTTTCCCTTCCGAGCCCTGCCGTACATCCAAACAGTAGTTTTACTACTAAAAGAACATTTGTGTGGAGAAAATATGATTTTTTTAATACATTTTTTTATAAATTTCTGTGAAGCACCTGGGTGTTCAAGATGCTCACCACACATCTAGATAAGTTTCTTGAGGGGTTTAGTTTCCAAATTGGAGTCACGGGTGTTGGATTTTCATTGTTTAGGCACATCAAGGGCTCTCAAAACACGACATGGTGTCATCTCTCGATTCCAGACTATTTTGCATTCAAAAAAGTCAAACGGTGAATCTTCTCTTTCGAGCCCTGCAAAAGTTTTCCTCCACATATGGGGTATTGGCATACTCAGGAGAAATTGAACAACAAATGTTGGGGTCAATTTTCTCCTGTTACCTTTTCTAAAAATAAAATGTGGTTTTGAGGACTTTGAGGGGTGCAGCCTTTAGAATGATGTAACTTTTGGGAATTTTCTGTCATATAAGCCCCCCAAAGTCACTTCACATGTGATATGGCCCTTAAAAAATGGTTTAGTAAATTTTGTTGGAAAAATTAGAGATTGCTGGGCAACTTTTAACCCGTCTAGCTTCTCCCCCCAAAAAATATGTTTCAAAAATTGTGCTAAAGTAAAGTAGACTTTTGGAAAGTGTTATTTATTAACTATTTTGTGTGACACAAGTCTGTGGTTTAAGGGCAAAAAATTTAAAAGATTGAAAATTGAAAAGTTTTCAAAATTTTTGTCTAATTGCTGATATTTTCACATATCGAACAAATGTTGCCACTATCACAAGGTAGATTATGTCTTGAAAAAAGCTTTCAAAGAATCAGTGGAATCTGTTGAAACCTGTCCAGAGTTATTACTATGTACAGTGACACTGATTAGAATTATAAAATTTGGCCTGGACATGAAGGTGAAAATAGGCTTGGGTGTAAAGGGGTTTAAGATTGTGAGAACTATACATAGGAGAGCAGAGAGGGGCTGATATGGATCGAGTGCATAAAGTATGTGAAAAGGCGGTAGATGTGAGTGACTACAGCAGCTAGTAGCTAATTGATAAAAAATACAGCTCTGGCAAAAATTAAG
>VIAB01028489.1:6660-35938 GCA_009801035.1 Oophaga pumilio
GATTCTGTGCTAGAGAGCATGGTAAACTGTAACTCAGGAAGAATAGTATTAAGATGGCTATGGAAAGATTGTAGTGAGGAAAGGGTGCCAGTCCAGATGAAAAAAATGTCATCTATGTAACGATGATATTCCAAGACATTTTCTTCCGATTGGGCAACACTTAAGGCTAAAACAGAAAAAGCTTTGGCGGAACACCTTAAGACGCTTCAAGAAAGAAAAAGGAATAAATTCCAGAGGGATTCGGAGGATTATTCCAGCAATCGTGTATATAGATGGGCCGACTCCTTCACATCTACCAATACCTGGCGCCGACCGCGTCCTCCACGCAGGGACGGATCATTCAGCTCAGGGAGCGATTCCTCGGTAGCCTCAGGACTGAATTGTTTTTTGTCAAAGGACCACAGGAGAGGGCCTCAAAACATAGACCGATCAGACGATCAAGGAGAAAGGATGACAACACGCTCACAGGTGAGGCGCAGAACTTAGTCATCAACATTTCTGATCATCTCCTTTCCCCAACGGTACTATCCATTTTACAGAAGGGACTATCTTTTTGCCCTACTCCTGCCTGGGACTCGTTCCAACTGAAGAAGGATCTTGAGCGATTTTACCGATCCATCAGACTCAAAGCCCATTTTGGGCTAAGGATTAATCCGACTGGGGATCCAGCCCTAACTTCGCCTCCTGAGCTTTCTATCACCCATTTCGATCTGTTTAATCATAGTAGTTTTTGTCCCCCTCATACCTATCATGCGGTCGAAACGTTTATTTCCCTTGTTGATCGTGAAATTGATGCTATTACACACCAGCAACGTTTGGGTTTGTTTCCCTCACATTCTAATATTTCTTCTAATGAGAGACAGGCACTTCTATCCCTACAGAATAATGACACTATTATTATCAAAGAGGCGGACAAAGGGGGTGCCCTAGTGATTATGAATCGTCACCAATACCAGGATGAGATTAAACGCCAGTTATCTGATAGTAATACCTATGGCATTCTACCTACTGATCCAGTTTTCAAAATTAGGAGAAAAATTCAGATTGTGGTCAACTCATACCTAGATCGACATATAATTGATCAGAAGACAGCTACTTTTCTTAATAATCCACATCCCATAACACCGGTATTCTATGTATTGCCTAAAATACACAAATCACTATGCAACCCTCCTGGCAGGCCTATCGTGGCTTCCACGGATTCCATCTTGTCTCCGCTTTCTATATTTTTAGAAAAGATCTTGACACCCCTTATTAAATCCACCCGGGCCTTTTTACTTGACACAGGGCATTTTCTGAGCATTATTAAACGGCTTTATAGGATACCCCCTGATAGCATTCTAGTGACTATGGATGTAAATAGCCTGTACACCTCCATAAAACATACTGACGGAATTCTTCCTGAGTTACAGTTTACCATGCTCTCTAGCACAGAATCTGTTCCCTTTCTGGACACTAGGGTAACCAAGGACACTAATGGAGTTCTATCCACGGACCTATATTGTAAGCCGACAGACTGTAACAGCTTGTTGCATTACAAAAGCTGTCATCCAAAAGTATACCCGTGATAGTTTACCCCGTTCACAATTTAAGAGAATTACCCGGATTGTGTCAGATCCCAGTACTCTCACTGAAAGACTCGATAGTATGGCACATAAATTCCATACAAGGGGTTATCCACTCTCTCTACTCAATAGTGAAAGGACTCGGGCCCTGTCACCTCCGACTCCACCTCCCCGTACTCATGCTAAGGAGAGAATTCCTTTTGTCCATACCTTCCATCCCCTTATGCCTAAGGTATATTCGGTCATTAGAAAACATTGGTCCCTGCTAGGCAAAGCCTACCCTAGCATTAACTCCTTTAATGAACCAACTCTCATGTGTACCAAGAGACCCTCAAATATTAGAGACAAACTTGTGAGAGCTGACATAGGGAGCACACGCCCTGCGGTTACTCAGACCCTCCTTGCACCTAGGAGAAACGGCACTTTTCCCTGTTTGAATTGTGCATCGTGTTCTAACATCATAAAATCAGCTACCATTACACACCCAAGAACTGGCAAATCTTACCCTATTCGGGTTTTTTTTTACATGTGATTCAAACTTTGTGGTGTACTTGATAAAATGTCCATGTGGACTTTTATATGTGGGGGAGACCACGCAACACATTAGGGATAGGATAGCCGGCCATAAATCCGCCATTAGATGTGGAAAGAATTGGCTTCCGTTACCAGATCATTTCTCAAGGTTCAGGCACACGGTGGCACAGCTAAAGTACCAGATCATAGACTATGTCCCTCGTCCCAGGAGGGGAGGTGATCACGTCAAGTTGCTCAGAGCCCGTGAATCCTATTGGATTCATAAACTAGATACTTTGGCCCCGAAGGGACTCAATAGAGAAATAGACTGGACACTGTAATTAGTATCTCTATTCACATCCCTAATAATTTTCTATGTTATTGTTTCAGACTCGCTAAAAACACTGTGTCTTTAGGTGAGTTATATCCTGATCCTCTGCCGCTTGTTCCCATACTATGACTTATGCATTATGTTTAGACCTTGATTTGTTGTTTTTCTTACTTATAGTATTTGCATAATTTGGTTCTCTTCTATATTTAATAGTATGCGTCACCAATTGTAATATGCCAAGTGCAATATAAATCCCACCATGATATAGTGCTATACAGTGCCTCTTATGATATGCCAATGATCCATCTTTTGCTGATCTATTTATACCATAATGGCGATTTCTATACTCTTATCACTCCTTATACCAGTGTCATGCAGTTTCCCTAAGTCACTGACGGCGCCTGCGCAGTCTTTACAGACTGTTACCATGACACCAGCACCTGCGCAGTGCTTTTAGCTAGTGACGCAACGTCATTTCCGGTCCAGGCCGCTCACTTCCGGTCCGGCGGTTACCATGAGGCATAAAACGCTATACTGCACACATCACAGCAGCGCTCACACACAGGGCACAGCGCGGGAGCGCTGCCTAAGGATACAGAGAGCACACAGGTAATCTCCTGACCACTATTCAATTACTAGCCTCCCAGTATAATAGAACTGACGCTGACTCCGGTCATTTTGCCTACAGACCCCACAGTGACAGGGAACTGTTGTACCAACCTTGCCCCATACGGATATCTATTTACTACAGGGTAAACAGCCATTATTCTGTTCCTGCTTATTCACTCTATACTTATATCCTGCATTGATATGGTATCTTATTGTTTATAGCCACATTGCGGCAACACACTGGCTTTCCTGATTTCTATTTGCACAAGCTTATATATTTGGCACTGGATTCTAAGGTAAATATGTGCACCAATTAATGTGATGCTACTTTTTACAATCTATACCATATCTCTTTGTCCTATTTCCTTGAGACTAGCATAACTGTGTATCAGTTTTTATCTAACAACTGACATGTTGTACATTCTGTATATTGTGTATATAACAGTACTTATTTTTTTAGGAGCATATGTTATATATTTCCTTGAGTTGTCTTATACCTTTGGGATTTTGTTATTTTGCTATTTTGTTGCTTATTTTTGAATTTTGTCTTTACAGCGACGTTTTGATAAAGGCTCAGGTAGAGCCGAAACGTTAACATTTCGCTTTGTCTTTCCAGTCCTGAGATGTTGCCTAATTGTATATAAATAAACACAATTTTATTTGCATCATATTTTGTCCCATGAGTGCTGTGTATTTACTTGTAGTATAAATTATCTTTGGTTCATCACATATTTGGGAAGCTGAATTCAAATTCCCTAGCCACTCCCAGGCCTAATCACGTCCACATCTGTTCTCAACCAAGAAATCACTTAAATAGGATCTGCCTGACAAAGTGAAGTAGACCAAAAGGTCCTAAAAAGCTAGACATCATGCCGTGATCCAAAGAAATTCTGGAACAAATGAGAAACAAAGTAATTGAGATTTATTAGTCTGGAAAATGTTATACAGCCATTTTTAAAGCTTTGAGACTCCAACGAAACACAGAGAGAGCCATTATTCACAAATGGCGAAAACATGGAACAGTGGTGAACCTTCCCAAGAGCGCAGCAATGGCTCATCCAAGAGGTCACAAAAGGCCTGACAGCAACATCCAAAGAACTGCAGGCATCACTTGTCTCAGTTAAGGTCAGTATTCGTGACTCCACCATAAGAATGAGAATGGGCAAAAATGGCCTGCATGGCAGAGTTCCAAGATGAAAACCACTGCTGAGCAATGAGAACATAAAGGCTCATCTCAGTTTTGCCAGTAAACATCTTGATCAAGACTTTTAAGAGAACATTCTATGGACTGATGAGACAAAAGTTGAACTTTTTAGAAGGTGTATCTCCCATTACTTCTGGCGTAGAAGTAACACAGCATTTCAGAAAAGGAACATCGTACCAACAGTAAAATGTGGTGGTAGTGTGATTGTCTGGGTCTGTTTTGCTGCTTCAGGACCTGGAAGACTTGCTGTGGTAAATGGAACCATGAATTCTGCTTTCTACCAAAAAATCCTGAAGGAGAATGTCCGGCCATCTGTTAGTGGCCTTAAGCTCAATCGCACTTGGCTTATGCAGCAGGACAATGATCCAAAGCACATCCATCTCTGAATGGCTTAAGTAAAACAAATTTAAGACTTTAGAGTGGCCTAGTCAAAGTCCTGACCTTAATCCAATTGAGATGCTGTGGCATGACTTTAAAAATGCGCTTCATGCTCGGAAACCTTCCAATGTGGCTGAATTACAACAATTCTGAAAAGATTAGTGAGCCAAAATTCCTTCAGAGAGTTGTAAAAGACCCATTGCCAGTTATCGCAAACACTTGATTACAGTTGTTGCTGCTAAGGGTGTCCAAATCAGTTATAAGGTTTAGGGGGCAATCATTTTTTCACACAGGACCCTGTAAGTTTGGATATCTTTTTCCCTTAATAATAATGAACTTCATTTAAAAACTGCATTTTGTGATTACTGGTATTATCTTTGTCTAATATTTAAAGTAGTTTTGTGATTTGAAACATGTAAGTGTGACAAACATGGAAAAGAAAAGGAAATCAGGAAGGGGGCAAATACATTTCACACAACTGTATATGTGGCATTCTCATATGGTGTATGGCTGGGGGTTGTACTCCTGACAGGGTATGATGTATCTTACGATGGCCAAGCTTTCTGTCAGGAGAAGAGTCTTTCCTTCTCAAATTACACATACACAGGAAACTCCACAATACAATGTTTGCATAGTAACTGCCTCTAGGCAGAAGATGATGATGGTGGTAGTAGTTGGTGCATTTGAGCCCCAATCATGAAGTAGCCGTATGAATTTGAAACAGAAGTCTTTTTACTGAAGGTAATGGGGCAAATTATTATTTACAAACAGAAGTAAACTGAGGTACAGGATTGCACTCGGTCGATTATTGCTGTGTACCTGCAGACTGGCAGATCTTAGTAACCTCTGGTTTCATTAAGTCTGAATTTTTCAGCTCTGTGCTGTGTTTCTGCCCTGAGGTAATTCTTCCTCCTAGAGGTGCAATGGTAGTCTTCCTCATATGAAGACTATTAACTCCCCTTATCGTGCCAGTCCCCTTTTAAAGGAAAGTCGGCAGGGAGAAAGTAGGTAATTCCTTCACCTACAAAATGGCTTCCTCTTCTCAAGATGTCCGACGACCAACTGCCACTTCAAAATTAAAACTGTCCCCCAGGACTTGGCTCCTCCGCCTTCTATGTGACTATAGAGCTGCAGTCATTGGCTGACTGCACTGAGGTGTTTTTCCAGAACCTTCTGCATATTAAAACAGAGCTGGGTCACCTGATCAAGTCTGGGAGGATTAGATTAACCCTTTCTGTGCAGTCTGTCAGCAGGTCTCACAATGTATTTAAAATGCACAGTCCACATAAAAATTCATAGCATTTATATGAAAACACACTATACAGTCATGGCCAAAAGTTTTGAGAATGACACAAATATTAATTTTTACAAAGTCTACTGCTTCACTTTTTCTAATGGCAATTTGCATATACTCCAGAATGTTATAAAGAGTGATCAGCTTAACAGCAATTACTTGCAATGTCAATATTTGGCTAGAAAATGAACTTTATCCCCCATAACACAATTCAACATCATTGCAGCCCTGCCTTAAAAGGACCAGCTAACCTCTTTTCAGTGATTGCTCCATTAACACAGGTGTGGGTGTTGATGAGGACATGGCTGGAGATCAATCTGTCATGATTAAGTAAGAATGACACCACTGGACACTTTAAAAGGAGGCTGGTGCTTGACATCATTGTTTCTCTTCTGTTAACCATGGTTATCTCTAAAGAAACACGTGCAGTCATCATTGCAATGCACAAAAATGGACAGGGAAGAGTATCGCAGCTAGAAAGATTGCACCTCAGTCAACAATCTATCGCATCATCAAGAATTTCAAGGAGAGAGGTTCCATTGTTGCCAAAAAGGCTTCAGGGCGCCCAAGAAAGACCAGCAAGCGCCAGGACCGTCTCTTAAAAGTGTTTCAGCTGCGGGATCAGGCTACCAGCAGTGCAGAGCTTGCTCAGGAATGGCAGCAGGCAGGTGTGAGTGCATCTGCACGCACTGTGAGGCGGAGACTCTTGGAGCAAGGCCTGGTCTCAAGGAGGGCAGCAAAGAAGCCACTTCTCTCCAGAAAAAACATCATGGAGAGACTGATATTCTGCAAAATGTACAGACAGTGGACTGCTGAGAACTGGGGTAAAGTTATTTTCTCTGATGAATCCCCTTTTCGATTGTTTGGAACATCAGGAAAACGCCTCATTCGGAGAAGACAAAGTGAGCGCTACCACCAGTCTTGTCTCATGCCAACTGTTAAGTATAGTGAAACCATTCATGTGTGGGGTTGCTTCTCAGCCAAGGGAATCGGCTCTCTCACAGTCTTGCCTAAAAACACAGCCATGAATAAAGAATGGTACCAGAATGTCCTCCAAGAGCTACTTCTCCCAACCCTCCAAGAGCAGTTTGGCGATCAACAATGCCTTTTCCAGCATGATGGAGCACCTTGCCGTAAAGCAAAGGTGATAACTAAATGGCTCAGGGAACAAAACATAGAGATTTTGGGTCCATGGCCTTGAAACTCCCCAGATCTTAATCCTATTGAGAACTTGTGGTCAATCATCAAGAGACGGGTGGACAAACAAAAACCTAAAAATTCTGACAAAATGAAAGCATTGATTGTGCAAGAATGGACTGCTATCAGTCAGGATTTAGTCCAGAAGCTGATTGAGAGCATGCCAGGGAGAATTGCAGAGGTCCTGAAGAAGAAGGGTCAACACTGCAAACACTGACTTGCTGCATTAACTCATTCTAACTGTCAATATAAGCTTTTGTTACTCATATGTTTGCAATTATTATATTTCTGTCTGTGATAAAAACATCTGTCAAACACACATAAAAACCAGAGGGCAGCAGATCATGTGAAAATATAATATTTGTGTCATTCTCAAAACCTTTGGCCATGACTGTATATCTGGTATCCCATAGAAATGGCCACTTTGTGGGATACCATATGTATATCTATACTATATTACATTTATATATTTCATATCATTCAATTCTGCTTCTTATATTAAAGGAAACTTTACCTAAGTCCTAGTGTGCACTTGTGCTGCCATTCCGATGTTTCTACTTTATTCTAGGAGTGTATTTCTACTGTCGGATTTACTTTTGACAGACCTACAGCAAAGCTATTACTAAGCTTTCTTTCACCTAGGCCAAAGGCTCAGTTCGCTGACCTAACCCTATATATATAAATACCCTGGCTAGAGGAAAGTAAAACGTTAGAGTTTCCCCGGACACATGCTCCCCATAGAATAGTGATGAAAGAAGGAGGAGAAAGAACAGGCAATGGTCTTAGCATATATAACTTATTTGCAGGTGTGTGACTGAACAGACCTCCAAAGAATGTTATTCCAGATAAACACATAGGGTTATCTTTTAGTCAGGATCCTATTTTTCATACTGTGTTTCCACTAAGCTGTATGCTCTGCAGTGCACCACTACAGTTTGGTAAAGCTGTTATTGCACTTTTGACCTGTCTGTGGAGTATTATAACTTTCACCTTAGCACACATATCCAAAAATTTCTATGCTTTGTGACTTTATAGCTTTTTTTAGGGCTCGTGTAGTCTGCACAATACTGTATAGAACACTGCATATTAGTTATTTAGGCTGCCATACAAGATTTGTGGGCTGCTGTATGTATGGAGATATTCTCTCCTAAAGTTAATACTTCTTGAGAAAATAGCCAAATACCAGGAGAAGATATATAACATGTGCCAGTTTGGCTGCACAAGGGCCTGTTAGGGAGGTTTCTAATTGAGCTTATTGGTATTCTTCTTCTTTACAGGCATATTGTACTGATACATAAAGTTGCCAGTACATCTCTGTATACCTGGATATTAGGGATAAAACAAAAGTAAAGAAATTTTTTTTGTCCTACAAAATTACTAAAAAGGAATGGAACCAATTACAATAACTATTTTTAATGCACTTTTTTAAAATAAAATAAACATCACAATTCATTAAATATCATAAACGTATTTTGGTATCCCTGTATTCATCACAATCTGAATAATACAGTGATTAGCAAATAGCATAAAAAATGTTGTGACAATTTTTTTACGCCATTGCAGCCATAAAAAAGTTAATTTAGCTCATCAAGATCACATATAGCCAAACCGAGCTATAATATATCTATGTTAATGACTCCTAACGGTGTAACTAAGATTTCTCTTCTACAAATTATGGCTCTCTGGAAAATTTAGTCACAATTTTTTTCCATGGAAATTTAACTCAAGACAACTGAAAACACAGGGAACATGGTGCATTATAGCTACTGTGACTTAAGCAGAAACAAAATGAGCATTGATTTCAACTCTCAAATGAGGCATTATTACTCTTCAGTGTTGCCACAGCTGAAAAACTGCACAAACCTAATTAAATATTTTCTGTCCTTCTGCTCAGGTCTCTGTTTCCTTCACCAAAAAGACCACACTCACACTGTGTTATCTCACACGGTCTCATATCTCACTCCATGCCACTTGTCAGATGTCAGTCTTTTCCACAATTCCTATACTTAAGGTACTGCCACACTAAACGCTCCCGCTAACGATCTCGTTAGCGGCGCATACTAATGAGATCGCTAGCGGGATCGTTTTAATATCGCTAAATGTGTGCCACATTTAGCGATATAGCTAACGACGCTATCGCCGTTAGCGATCTTCTTAGCGATTTAGCGGTACAAAAGTACCGCTAAATCGCTAAGAAAAGGTGCCACACAGCGATAGATACTCACCCAGCGGGAGCGCCAGCGATGAAAAAAGGGTCCGGATCGTTTCCGGCGACGAGCGAGATCCCAGCAGGAAGCTCGTCGCCGGAAGCTGCCACACACAGCAACATCGCTAACGGGATCGCTAAATAGTGACGTTTTTTAGCGATCCCGTTAGCGATATTGTTTAGTGTGGCAGTACCTTTAGGGCAATGTCTTTCTTTCTCAGACCCTGCTCTTCTGGCCCCTGTCACTCCCTCTATTGTTCCTGCATATTTTGCATTGTTTTCTTTTCTTTCTTCACTTCTTCCTGCCTCTCAAGGGTTAGATCTTCAAAGGATATGTCTCACAAACATTGCTCAAATGAAAAGATGGTAACAAATTGCAAGCTTTCGAGACTACTCAGGTCTCTTCATCAGGCAAAGACCTGAGTAGTCTCGAAAGCTTGCAATTTGTTACCATCTTTTCAGTTAGCCATTAAAAGGTATCAACCACTGAGGACTCTCAAGTCTAAATATTTTTCTATCTACTGGCTAACACAGTACGAAGATACACATCTTTCCTATATCAAACATTGCTCACACATTTACCCAGTCCCTCCCAAGGATGTCCAGACCCCTCTCCAGTTCTTCTCCACACTCATGCTGACAGCTAGGCAACCTTCCACTGTACGGTAAAGAAGAGAAAAGTTAATTACTAATTAATTACTATTAATAAAGTGTTTAAACAAAATAAAATAAAGAATAGAATAAAAAATATATAAAAAAAAAATAAACTTTTCTGTTAACATTTAATATACAGTTTACAAGTGTCTACAATGGTGGGGGGTGTAAAATAAACAAAGCAGACGAATAAAAAAAAATAAATAAGGTCAGGGGTGTTAAATATATAAAGCAGACGAAAAAAAAAAAGGTCAGGGATGGAAGTAAAATAAATAAAGCAGACCAAAAAAAAAATAAGGTTAAAAAACATTATCAAACAACATCACAAATAATATGTACCTTGAATAAAAATATCCCGAAGATCCAAATGAGGATGGATGGTGCTATAGTGACTCAGACAGGATCGCAAAAACCCACCACTGCGCCACAAACAGATCGCAAAACTCCAACACACGATACTATCCTCGCAACTACGCAAAAAGAGACCCATAAAGTGCTCTGGAAACAATGGATGGGGGCGCAGTTATTATAGCTGAAGCGATGTTGTGGTCACCAATCAGAGCTGTAGGGCGTTAACAAAAGAAAATAAAGTCCCGCCTGCACCGCTGACTAATACATCGTTAACGAGGTCGCACATCGTTCACAAAAGGTGCCAGACACAGCGATATAGCGTCACCAGCGGGACGCCAACGATCAAAATACGGTCCAGAACTCTAGTGAACGATCAGCGATATCACAGCAGGTGCCACGTCGCTGGTAGATGCCGCACACAACAACATCGCTAACGGGATCGCTAAATAGTGACGTTTTTTAACGATCCCGTTAGCGATGTTGTTTAGTGTGGCAGTACCTTTAGACACTGTCTCACAAGAGCTCTCACCAGGTCACCCCTTCCACTGTTTACACCCCAACAGTTAACACTATGCAGGAGTGAACCTAGAGGCCTCATTTCTGACCTCCAGTGCAACCAAACATCTCCTATAACCAGGAGTGGACACAGACAAAAAATGGTCCCCATGCAAGAACAATATATGAGGTCCTTTGCACTCAAATAGCTTATCATTATGCACAATTCCACCTGCTTTGGAGATGGAAGTTGGCTTCTCTTATCATTTGGGCCTCTGTACATCTGCACAGGCTGTGCCAAAGGTATGTCTGCCACTGACTTTAACTTCTATTAGCACACAAGGATTTTCTCAACCTTTTTCAGTGCCCGACCTTAGTCTTCCTCCAAGTTTCAGCAAACTTTACATGTCAGAAAAATCCAGTTAGGTGGCAGTCCACATGAAATTCGTACAGAGTCACATCCACCATGGAACTTCTGATTTAGCCCAAGATCAATGCTGCCCAATTGCTATTTCTCTGTACAGGACAGCCAAAATACCTTAAACTGACCCTAGCAAGCTTTTCCATATTTTCTCCTGACCGGCCGGGCGAGACCAATCAGCGACGCAGGATTTCCGTTACAGACGGAAGTTATAAGTTAGACAATTATATAGTAGATTGTTTTTATCAATTGGGTCAAGGAATCAGCAGGTCAGGAAGATGACATTGCAGACAGTGTTGCATATTGACGCTGTTGGCTTTGTATTTGCAATCATTTGTATGCAGCATCCAACCCGCAGCGTTTACTGATCGTGTGCACATACCCAAAGAGGATATTCCCTCCAATTCATAAAGAATTGCCACATTAGGGCCAACATGATCTATATTAGTTTGGCTAGTTCTGAAGTTTGAGAAGTTTGAAGGATGTCAAGAAATAGAAGAAACTGAAAATGACTCCAAAATCCATTGTAATATTATCATTATTTAGTGTAGAGTGGTGTGTGAATGTATCTACTGTTAGAAAAAACTCTACTATGGCATTTAAGTATTATAAGAAAGCAACAGTTCTGAGAATATATACAGCATATGGATGGCCAGAAAGTGAAAAAAGTTTATGCCTGTGAAAAGGTAAAATCTGCAGGATGAGATTAGACATATAAAGACAAAGGTCAAGGATGCACGAACCAGGTATCCAATATATCAACTGACAACAGGAAGACATTATGGATCCAAGGATCTGGAATTGTAACTTGATCATCTTTTATGGAAGAATTAGTGAAGTAACAGGATGACAAAGTCAGTCTTCCTGCTCACAGAGGCAGCCCATTATCCGTTGCCATGGCTATCTGAAGACGAGTTTACTATATCTTAATGAACCTTGAGTTCATTTGGAGCGCCCCCTAGGGCCTGGGGTTACTTGGACCCGGGCCGAGCAGTTCTTAATGGGGAAGTCACGAAAGCGGTGACCCGGTCCGTGGCCCTGGGCGTCCAATAAAATTGTCAAAGATGATGGTGGGGGTAATTTGTAGGGGAATTAGTTTGTGACGCCACCCGTGGTGTTTGGCTATATATGGCCCACGCTGCAGTTCATGTCTACTGGGGTGGATGGTGATGCAGCAGAGATGTTACTGCTCTCTATGGGTAGAGCTAGGCCCCAGGGCAGATATAACAGGCTGTTCAGGTGGTGGTGAACGTTGTGGTGCAGAGAATAAGCAAGGGACACAGAAAAGTGCTGTTTTCTTTACCTTTTACTTTTTGGTAGGTGAAAATGCAATCCAGGGTACTATTTACAGATGATAGCAGGAGTCCGGCTCGCCTAGAACCATTCAGGGGATCCACCCTGCTAGATGGGGTTAGAGGCCTTCCTGCTGCGCTATCTTTTCTGGTCCCTGCTGCCTGTAGCTAAGCTGCGACCCTCTCCTGCGTGTTGGCTTTTAACCTGCATGGCAAACAGCGTGAGCCTATCACAGGCACTGTCTGTTCACTGACAGCCCTGGGCTCTTGGTCTGCTGCGGTGCCTCCAGGTGATCGCTGTGGTCAGGGAGCTTGCAGTCCCTGCCCTCCAGATTCAGCTGTTGGGGCATACAGTACTTGCACAGCGCAGGACTCTTAATCAGAGCTCAGCTTCCAGATCAGCTCTGACGCAGTTCTAATTCCCAGAGCCCTTGTCTCCGCTCCTCTCTCTTCCCTCTCCTCAGACTAACTGACTCTTTCCAAAACAATCTCCTTACCTCAGCACTAACTCCTCCCACCAACTGTCACTCCCTTAAGCTCCGCACCTTTTGGTCTGTAGTTAGAACAAGTGTTGGATTCTGTGTATTACCTCGCATGGGGACCTCTTCCTGCTTCTAGGCATGACATCACCACCCTGTAGAGGGAGGCAATGTCACTGTGGCAACCAGACTCTGGGGTGCCACATTCCCCCTTAGTTAACTGCAGTACGTCCAAGACTGAGAAAACATAACAAGAACAGTTAATAACAACAATAAATGAAAGTCTACAAAGCCTTAAAAATGTAAAAGTTACAAAAACCCAAAAAGAAAAACAATAACACTGTTACTGCAGCGCCTAGTCCTTACGCTGCCATCCAGGAATTGTCTTTGTCCACATACCTGGAGTTTCGTTGGTGGGAACCACCTTAGCCCACTTTGTGTGCTTCGACTCTGGGCGTGGCTACAGGGCACTCTGTAGGTGGGCCTGGTTTTTGGCCACGCCGGCGGCTTATTTTTAAAGCCAAGTCAGGGTAAATATTTACAAGTAAGGTCCTGGCCACACATAGTCCTGTGGCTCAATTGTCCATCAACAGGTTAATACAAATATTTAAAAGTTCATACAGTAAGTGACTGTAGCCTCTCATGCTTAAGATGTATCGTTGCAACCGTTTATTAACTTATTTACATTTTAGTCCCTATACCGGGCTGGGATCTGATCTCTTGTACTAGTGGTGGATCTATGCAGCTCTGGTTTTTCTAATGACCTTACAAGGCCTAGTGTGTTATTGGTTGATGTTGGTAAATTGGGTAACAGTCTGTGACTTCTTAGACTCACCATGGGTCTGACAGATTCACCGCTAGCAGGGGGCAGATTTCCGCATTTCACTGCAGATGTGGCATCTGTTACTGGAGCCCGCTGGCAGGGCAGGTTCCAGGTTTTCGTGGGCCCCAGGCGAAAGAGTCTCAGTGGGCCCCTTTAACACATACCACAATTCATGATGCACAGATACGGCAAAAAAATATAGGTATAGTACAATGCCAAAGATTTCACTTATTACATTACATGAGTGATATCTATTGTAAATTCTACAATAGATCAGAAATTGGACAGTATACATTATTATGGGCACCACATAGTGATCCATACAGAATAATGAGCCCCATATATTTTTCCATACAGAATAATGGACCCTATAAAATGCAAAATACAGTATAATGAGCCACATATAATGCTCCATACAGTATAATGAGCCCATATAATGTTCCATACAGTATTATGGGCACCATATATTGCTCCATACAGAATCATGGACCCCATATTTTGCTCCATGCAGAATAATGAGCCCTATATGTTGCTCCATACAGAATAATGAGCCACATATATTGCTCCATGCAGAATAATGAGCCCCATATATTGTTCCATACAGTATATAATAGGCCACATATATTGCTCCATACAGAATAATGGACCCCATATAATGCTCTATACTGTGTAATGGGCCCCATATATTGCTCCATACAGTATATATAATAGGCCCCATATATTGCTCCATAAAGAATAATGAACCCCATGTATTGCTCAATACATAAAGGGGCCCATATAATGTTCCATACAGTATATGATGGACTCCATATAATGCTCCAGTATATGATGGGCCCATATAATGGTCCATATATAATTGGCCCCATATATGATGCTCCAGTGTATAATGGGCCCCATATATGATGCTCCAGTGTATAAAGGGCCCCATATACAATGCTTCAGTGTAAAATGGGCCTCATACCAGTGTATGATGGTCCCTATATATAATGCTCCAAACATAAAAAAATAATATGAAATACTCACCTCTACTTGCTGCTCTGCTCCGGACTCCTCAGCGTCGCCATCTTCCAGCTCTCCGCACTGTGACTGTTCAGGCAGAGGGCGCACAGACGTGACGGTATAGCGTCCTCTGACCTGAACGTCACAGTAAGAAGAAGCCGCAGTGATGGTTCAGGAAGGGGTAAGTATATCACAAATGACTCACGGGAGTCGGCACTGGCACAGACACTGGCCCCCATACTGTGCCTATGTCCCTGACGTCGAGTGGGCCCTGGCACTTGCCCGGGTGCGCCGGGTGCTGACGCTGGTCTTCAGGCTGGTCAAGAGTTGTATCTTCTTCTGGCACTACTGGTTGGGGAAAGATCAAGACGGGCACAACTATGGCCTGGTTCACTCTTGTCCAATTTGGAAGAGCTCGCCGAGTACTGTGCTGATCTTTTCCTCCATCTCTTCTATGGGCTGAGGACTGTATGGGTCTTCAAACCTTTCCTTTAATTGGTCAGGGCACGGTTTTAGATGATCCCTTGGCACTGTCGCTGAGGTTTCTCCTCCATCTTTACTGATGAGGCACACCTTGGTGTTATCAAAGTCTGAAGGTAAAACGATGCATGGCTCAGCCTCCCACTGGTCATCTAATTTGTGAACTCATCTTTTTCTTTTTGAGTACCTGTTCTCCGGGTGACAAGGGAACTGCAGGTGCGTGTTGATTATAATTTCTTTCCTGCTACTGTCTTGCCTGGGAAAAACTTTTCTCTACACATTCTTGCACGTTACGGTATTGTTACTGCCACTCTGTATCCCAATCTGCATCTGGTGATGTCAACTCAGGTGTTAAGACTCCCATATCCAAATCAATGTGTAACTAGCCAGGTCTTGCCCTCATCAGGTAGGCCAGAGTGCAGTTGGTGGAGTTCACCGGTATATGATTATATGGATCTATCAGATCTGTCAACTTCTCTGGCCACAGGTTTCAATCTTCCAGTGGCAAGGTCTTCAACAGGTTAATTACCACCTGGTTCATCTTCTCACACGTCATTTGTTTGTGGATAGCACGGCATCATCCTGATTTTCTTGCAACCATATATGTTACAAAACTCCTGTAACACTTCTGCCTCAAAGGCTGGGCCTTGGTCGG
Organism: Oophaga pumilio; assembly: GCA_009801035.1. Lineage (NCBI taxonomy): Eukaryota > Metazoa > Chordata > Amphibia > Anura > Dendrobatidae > Oophaga > Oophaga pumilio. Next base: position 22,607 of record VIAB01028489.1, read on the forward strand.
TGAGCACTTGTTCAGGGTAACCGTGCGGTCAACAAAAGTGTTCTTGAAATGCTTTGGCTGCTGTCTTCGCTGTTTGATCTTTGACAGGCACGACTACCAAGAACCTTGAGTAATGGTCAACGATGGTCAGAGAGTAGGTGTAGCCAGTCCTACTCGGAGTCAACTTCACGTGATCCAAAGCTACCAGTTCAAGCAGCTGCTTCGTGATGATCGGCTGTAATGGGGCTCGCTTTCTGTTACGGTCTTTCCTGAGCAAGTTGCATGGGCCACATTCTCGGCACCACTTCTCAATGGCTCTCCTCATGCCAACCCAGTAGAATCTTTCACGAAGTAGGACCACTAACTTCTTCCAACCGAAGTGTCCTTCTCCATCGTGGTACGCCTCCAATACCATTCTCGCATCCCGCTTCGGGACAACCACCTGCCAGACCAGTTCATGGGTGCATGAGTTGATGTTCCTCCGACACAGCTTACCCTCCTAGATGAACAGCTTGCCCCTCTCCTTCCACAACTGCTGTGCTTCCTGTGGAGCATCTGGACCAGGGTGTGAATCAGCTTGGGTCTTCAACTCCTTTACTAGGCGAACGGCTGTGTCACTATCTTGTGCCTCTGCCCACTCATGATGGGGTAATGGGTTCAACATGTCCTCTCTTATGATATAGTGCCTGTTCTTCACCCCTTGGGAGCGCTGGGCCACAATTGGGTGGTGGAAGGCTGGTAACTCGATTTCTTCTGGATCTTTTCCCCCATCTGGTGAATTAGGCACCCTGGACAGCGCATCAGCATTAGCGTTCTTATGTCCCAGTCGGTACTTAATGGTAAGCTCGTAGTTGGACAGCCAGACCATTCATCGCTGCCAGCTTTGCCGTTTCAAGGTGGGTTAGCGGATTATTGTCCGTGTAGATGGTAAACTTCACTGAAGCCAGGTAGTGCTTGAAGCGCTCCGTTTCCCACCCAGACTATGGCGAGGAACTTCAGTTTAAAAAAACTGTAGTTGTCGGGGTTCCTTTCAGTGGGACGAAGCTTCTGCTAGCATAGGCAATCACTCTTTCTCTGCCTCAATCCCACGTTGCTGGCATCAGTGTAAAGTATAAATGGTTGGTCATAATCAGGGTAGGCCAGCACTTCATCTCCTGTGAGGGCCAATTTCAACCTGATGAAGGACTCGTCTATCCTTTTGGTCCACTCAAATGGAAGACTCTTGTTCTTTGCCTTCTTGGATTGGCACACTAGGTCTTGCAAGGGTGCGGCTATTTTGATGAAGTCCTTGATGAATCTCCGGTAGTAGCCTACCAACCCAAGAAACTGCCTTACTTCATGAATGGTGCTGGGCCTTTGCCAGTCCCGGATAACGGTGACTTTGTCAGGGTCTGGTGCCACACCTTCCGCGCTTACCATATGGCCTAGGTACTGCACCTTGGGCTTCAAAAGGTGACATTTGGATGGCTTTAATTTCAAACAAAAGTTGGACAGGGCTTCGAATACCTCGGCCAGGTGCTTCAAGTGGTCTTCGTAGGTTTTGGAGAAGACGATGATGTCATCCAGGTACAGCAGAATGGTTTCAAAGTTTTTATGTCCAAGGCAGCATTCCATTAACCGCTGAAAAGTTCCCGGCGCATTGCTGAGCCCGAACGGCATGTAGTTAAATTCGCAGAGGCCCATTGGTGTCGTAAACGCTGTCTTCTCCTTGTCTGCCTCTGCCCCGGGAACCTGCCAATACCCACTGGTGAGATCCAAAGTAGAGAAATAGTTAGCGGTTCTCAGTGCAGCTAATGATTCCTCAATTCTAGGTAATGGGTTAAGCTTCCTTATGTGTAATGCTGTTAATCTGCCTGTAGTCTACACACATTCTCATAGTACCATCTTTCTTTTTAACGAGGACTAATGGAGCTGCCCAGGGGCTACAACTATCTCTGATTACCCCAGCCTCCTTCATCTCTCGTAACATACTCTTGGCATATTGATAGTATGCTGGAGGTACAGGCCGGTACCTCTCTTTAATGGGCAGATGATCTCCAGTGGGGATATGGTTTTGGACCCCTTTTGCCTGCCCAAAGTCTAGAGGATGTTTGCTGAAGACCCATTCAAATTCTCGAGCCACCCGGTAAGTCCCATGCTTTTGGAGTGGACTCAGTGCCTACATGTAGCTGCTGACACCAATCCTCCAGCTGCCCTTCAGAGCCCTTGGCCTCCACCTGGTCGGATGGAAGCAAGGGTTCCGCTGCCTCAATTGCATTGTTACTGACAGTAAACAGCTTAGCAAGGGTGGCATACCGGGGTAAATAGACTTCTTTCTCCCCACAAGTCAAGATGCGTACTGGTACTCTCCCCTTGCGAACATCAACTACCCCATAGGATGGCATTCTCGTTTGTCAATATCAACCCTAATCAAAACTTGCGACTGCAATTCCATCTTGATGGTCACCTCTTTAAACCCCACCTGAGGCAGGGGCTGACCATTGCTGGCACAGAGGCCAAGGTGTTCATCTGGGCTGCGAGTAATGTCTGAATCAGCCCAGTACCGCTTAAAGAGGACATATGGCATCATTGTCATCTGGGAGCCGGTCTCCAGTAAGGCATTCATCGTGAAGCCATCAATCACGACGGGAAGGACCGGCCATCCTCCCACGAACTTGTCTCGCCAACTTTGTGGGCCTGAATGTCTTACTCCTGGGGGTTGGCCCTTTCCCCCAGGGGTTGCTTGTTTAAATAACAGAATCTTGCAATGTGTCCTGCCTTGTTGCAGCTGCAACAGATGGGCTGTCTGTCCTCGTCATAACGATCGCTGTCTCTCCCTCTGGTCGGTGGAATTCTCCTCTGCAGTCACCACGGGACATCATCTGAACTGGAGGCCAGCTGGATCTTCTTCTTTGGAGCCACTTGCATGGACTGCACAGTTTTTGTGAGTGCAGCCACACTTTTGGTCAGTTCCTTGACCTGGAGATGTAGGTCCGCAGCAGAGTCATCATATTGGGCTGATGTGTCGGTCTCAATAGGGGTCTGGGGAAAGGATGCTGCCTCCTGCTAGTATGTAATTGCTGGGCGCCTAGAGGGCTCTGTGCCACTCCCAGATGGCCCTATCTTTAAAGTGTGCAAAGTCCAGTTCAGGATTTTGCAGGGCCATTATGCACAGTTGTGTCCTTTGATTGTTAAACTGGAGTCCCTCTATAAACTGCACCATTAGCAATCTACCCTCATCTTGCATGCTATCAGGGTCAACCTGCTTTACGGCCCGTAGCACCTCCTGAAGGTTAAGGGCATAGTCCCGTATACTGTCCTGCACCCTTTGTTTGCACCCGAAGAATCTCATTTTTATCTGCTGCAGTGCGGGTGTCAAAGGTGTCCTTCAGCCTGGCCAAGATTTGTTTGACCGTTCCTTTATCGGTGTCCGGCCAGGACTTTACTTCCCTCTGGGCCGCACCAGTTAACTGGCCAATGAGGATGCTGACTTTTTGACTCTCAGACAGGGGGTACACTTTGAACAAACTACACAGTCTCTCCTTGAAATCGCTCAGGGTATGCGACTCCCTTGAGTACTGCGGTAACCAGGCCGCTCCTGGTATGTACAGCATTGATAACGGCATTATGGAGGCTGCGGCTGTCGCTGGATCTCCACCTAGGTTGGGCATTTTCTTCCCCCCTCAGTGAACCTCAGCCAGGCTCTGTTTACCTTTACTGTGGTCAGCAGCTGCTCCCCGATGGGCTGGTTTGAGATCCTTCCGGTCTCCAAGCCGGGACTTCCTGCTTTTCATCCGCTCATAATAGAGCGCGGCTCCAGCTTCACTTCACCCACTGACGTCAGAGCGCGGGGCAGGGCTTTGCTTTGCACTCTTTTCCAGGCTCCGCCCATGATGGCACGCCCCTCTCTTCTCGCGCGCGCCATGTGATGCACTTATGGTGGCGATTTGAAAGTTCAATAAAGTCTCTGGCACACAATTCAATAAAGTCTCTGGCACACAGTACTCGATAATGTCGGGCTACGAGATCCTGTTTGTGACGCCAAGTCGGACCTGGGCCGGGCAGTTCTTAAAGGGGAAGTCACAACAGCAGTGACCCGGTCTGTGGCCCTGGGCGTCCAATAAAATGATGATGGGGGTACTTTGTGGGGGAATTAGTTCATGATGCCACCCGTGGTGTTCGGCAATAAGATGGCCGATGCTGCGATTCAGATCCACTGGGGCAGATGGTGACATAGCAAAGATGGTCCAGCTCCCTACAGATAGAGCGGGGCCCCAGGTCAGATATAGTAGGCTGTTCAATTGGTGGTGAACGTTGAGATGCAGAGAATAAGCAAGGGACACAGAAAAGTGCAGTTTTCTTTACCTTTTACTTCTTGGTAGGTGAAAATGCAATCCGGGGTACTAGTTACAGATGATAGCAGGAGTCCGGCTCGCCTGGAATCATTCAGGGGATCCACCCTGCCAGGTGGGATTAGAGGCCTTCCTGCTGCGCTCTCTTTTCTGGTCCCTGCTGCCTGTAGCTAAGCTGCGACCCTCTCCTGCGTGTTGGCTTTTAACCTGTATGGCAAACATCGTGAGCCTATCACAGGCACTGTCTGTTCACTGACAGCCCTGGGCTCTTGGTCTTCTGCGGTGCCTCCAGGTGATCTGTGTGGTCAGGGAGCTAGCAGTCCCCTGCCCTCCAGATTCGGCTGTCGGGGCGGCGTACAGCACCCGCACTGCCCAGGACTCTGGCATCCTTTTAATTAGCGCTCTGCTCTGGGATTAGCTCTGAAGCAGCTGCATTTCCCAGTGCCCTTGTCTCCGCTCCTCTCTCTTTCCTCTTCTCAGATTTACTGACTCTTTCCAGAACAATCTCCTTAAATCTGCATTAACTCCACCCACCAACTGTCACTCCCTTAAGCTCCGCACCTTTTGGTCTGGAGTTAGAACAAGTGTTGGATGCTGTGTATTACCTCGCATGGGGACATCTTCCTGCTTCCAGGCATGACATCACCACCCTGTAGAGGGAGGCAATGTCACCATGGCAGCCGGACTTTGGGGTGCCATACATTGGCTCAGTTTGGCTACTTGCAGATGTTCCATATATTGTCAATCTGAGAAGCTAAAGTGTAGATGATGTGCAGCTGAAATAATCTGACACAAAACATTGCATGGAAATTGCAATGTATGCAACTATTTGCTCTATACATCATCCTAACATATCGCTATGTGTAAAAAAAAAAGCGGTATTGTCTTTTCAATAGAAGTCGATGGAAAAATAAAAAGGTTACCAGTCTTCATAAACCAAGTACAGAATTGATTTAACCTCTAAAATATAAACTACTAAAATGTGTAAAAATTCTTGTAAGTTTAGTACCGCCAAAATCGAACTGACCTGGAGAACCATAGTGCCATGTCATTCTAAGCACATACTGAATACCATAAAAAAATAAAATAAAAATAATTCTAGAGAACTAAACAAAAAAAAGTCTTTCATCCAATTGATCTTGTTAAAAATACGACAAAGAAACCTCAGGAGAGTTTCCTTTGTAACAGGAAATTCATGTCAGAAACATGCGGCTTTGCTGCACCTGCATGGAGGATGCCAAACACACAAATAAAGGTCTCAGGATGTCAGCGCAATTAACCACTTAAAGAACTAAGCAAACCCTGTAATGATAGTTTCTCTGCCTCTTAGGTGCTTAGTGAGTGGATTAGAGCCAAAATCTGTCCTGTCAATAATTCTAGCAGTTCATATACTGTTCAAATACTTGAAAAAACAAAGCTAGAAAGGTAAGAATAAATGCATAAATGCAATAAGAATCTCCTACATGATGCATGAATAATACACCGTACAGAGGCCATATCAATGATACTGCAGCCATAGAGTTAGTGATGTCACAGTTGACACACGTTAAAAGAAAAAAGGGGTTTGGTGCCCTCCCGAAAGCTTGCGTTGTAACATCATTTATTTTAATTTTGTTAGCCATTAAAATGTATTATAACTACAAGATTATTTTGTTTTTCGCACTGAGAACATTAGTTGCCACACCAGCATAGATGACTAGTAAGGAGAATACTGCAGGCGGAGGGGGTGGCAGCTTGAAAATTTATTATCTAACCTATAGGGTGAATTAGGACCTTGTTGTTCAGCTGCCGGCATCGGCATCAGCAGAATTTTTTCAAGCTACGCACTGTGACTCTTTAGGTCATAGAAAAAGACATTACAATCAAGTATCCGGATCCAAAGCCAGGTATAGAGAAATTACAAAATTGTTTTAGCCTTTGATGGAGTTAAAATCACATCTTTTTAATGGAACCTTAATGAGAATCTGCCAGCAGGATCTCACCCTCCTCCCCACAAACTATCTATATGTGCACAGGGCCGCCCTCAGGGCATTATTGCCCTGACTGGCGTATGGGGCCCGATCAGCAGAGACAGCGAGATCCAAGGAAGTGTTTTTTAGTTGTGTAGTTAGGGACTTTCATAGCCTGCACAGGGACCAGTTGAGTGCCAGTATGGCATCTCTCTTTGTAAGTCCTTTCCTTCTATCCTTAGCCATGTGAGTGTGTGAACACGTTCATAACACATGGACATATAGGTACCAGATCAGATGGTAAAATTTGGCTTCCATGGAAAGAGAGAGTTCATCTAGGAAAGTCTACAACTACAAAATGTAATACTAGAAGTGCAACTTGTGACTAAAACGGATTCAATCTGTTGGTCCACAGGATATAGTAGAAAGTGATATGAGGGTTGGATTATAAGAGAAGCAAATGGAAAAATTGCCTTCGGGGACCTCTACCATCTCAGACAGCAGCATGAAAAAGAAAGAAAAACAGTTTATGTCACAGAATAAAATTGACTCTTACTTTAAGTAGGAAAAATACTCTGAAATCAAAACCCTGTATGTCACGGCTGGTGACTGTTACTGAATTTCTATTGCTTAAGGGTAAACAATTTTGGTCCTCTGAATAGTACCCCTTTTATTAGACCAACCTATAACGAGCAAAAGAAGCAAATGAAAGACTCAAGTGAGTAAGTCTACGTTGTAGTTCCTTGATCTGCAGGTGGATAACATTGCCAATTTAAGGTAAAAATGTGAATGGGCTGCATTGATTCAGTAGCGCTATAATAATAATAATAATAATAATAATCTTTATTTATATAGCGCCAACATATTCCGCAGCGCTTTACAGTTTAACAGTTTCAAAACACAAGTCATAGGTAACAACGTTAACAATACAATAATTAAAGCAAAATAAGCTGACCCTGCTCGTGAGAGCTTACAATCTACAATGAGGTGGGGGAGATACAAAGTACAGGTGTGTATATACAATGGTGCATTTACAATGATGGTCCAGCCATCTTGAGGGAGTGAGGCATTGATGGAGATAGTGAATGGGCTACACATACACACTTAAACATAGAACGACTTTGGTTAGTGAATGTGATAGGCCACTCTGAACAAATGTGTTTTGAGGGAGCGCCTGAAACCATGCAAATTGTGGATAGTCCTAATTTCTTGGAGTAGAGCATTCCAGAGGATTGGCGCAGCGCGGAAGAAGTCTTGGAGTCGGGAGTGGGAGGTACGGATTAGTGCAGAGGTTAGTCGAAAGTCATTTGCAGAGCGCAGCAGTCGGTTAGGCCGATAGATAGAAATGAGGGAGGAGATGTAGGGGGGTGCTGCAATGTGGAGAGCTTTGTAGGTGAGAACCAGTACTTTGAATTGGATCCTATAATGAATGGGCAGCCAGTGTAAGGACTGGCGAAGAGCGGACGCGTCCGAGTACCGATTAGCCAGATGGATGACCCTGGCTGCTGCATTAAGGATGGACTGGAGAGGGGATAGTCGAGTAATGGGGAGGCCAAGTAATAGAGCGTTGCAGTAGTCCAGGCGGGAGTGGATCAATGCTACAGTGAGGATTTTTGTTGTTTCCATGGTGAGAAAAGGGCGGATTCTAGAGATGTTCTTTAGGTGTAGACGGCAAGAGCGGGCAAGAGATTGTATATGGGAGGTGAAGGAGAGATTGGTGTCAAACATAACACCCAGACAGCGAGCCTGCTGCCGGGGTGTTATTATGGTGCCGCCCACAGAGAGGGAAATGTCAGATTTAGGGAGGTTAGTAGACAGCGGGAGCAGAAGGAGTTCAGTCTTGGAGAGGTTAAGTTTCAGATAGAGAGCGGACATGATGTTGGAGACTGCGGACAGACAGTCTGTGGTGTTCTGTAGAACAGCGGGGGTAAGGTCGGGGGATGACGTGTATAGTTGTGTGTCATCGGCATAAAGATGGTACTGAAAGCCAAATTTGCTGATGGTCTGTCCAATTGGGGCCGTGTAGAGAGAGAAGAGAAGGGGGCCAAGGACTGAGCCCTGGGGTACACCGACAGTGAGAGGAAGAGGAGATGACGTGGAGCCAGAGAACAAAACACTGAAGGAGCGGTCAGAAAGATAGGAGGAGAACCAGGAGAGAACAGTGTCCTTAATACCTAGTGACTGGAGCCTAGACAGTAGGAGACAGTGGTCAACAGTGTCGAAAGCTGCAGAAAGGTCGAGTAGAATGAGCAGAGAGTGGTCGCCGTTACGTTTTGCTGTAAGAAGGTCATTGGTCACTTTGATGAGTGCAGTTTCAGTCGAATGTAGGGGGCGGAAGCCGGACTGTGAAGGGTCTAGGAGGGAGTAAGTGGAGAGGTAACGGATGAGGCGGGAGTAGACTAGGCGCTCCAAGAGTTTAGAGATGAAGGGGAGATTGGAGACCGGTCTGTAGTTGTTTGTGCAGGAAGGGTCGAGAGCGGGTTTCTTTAGTAATGGAGTAATGATGGAGTGTTTGAAGGAGGATGGGAAAATGCCAGAGGAGAGTGAGAGATTAAAGATTGTAGTTAGGTGAGTTGTGACAACTGGAGAGAGAGACTGGAGGAGATGTGAGGGAATGGGGTCGGTAGTGCATGTAGTCGGACGAGAGGAAGAGAGGAGTCTGGAGACTTCTTCTTCTGTGATGGGATCAGATGTGGAAAGTGAGCCAGGGGAAATGCAGGGAGGGATGGGAGTCACAGCACTTGGTGGTTGAGAGCAGATTTCCTGACGGATAGTATCTATTTTTTCTATAAAGTGGGAGGCCAGGTCGTCAGCACAAATGTCTGTGATAGGGGCTTGTGCTTTTGGCCTGAGGAGGGAGTGAAAAGTGTCAAAAAGTTTCTTGGGGTTGTTGGCTAGTGAGGAGATCAGGGTGGTGAAGTAGGTCTGTTTGGCGAGGTGAAGGGCAGCATTATAAGTTCTTAACATGAATTTAAAGTGGATGAAGTCTTCTGGTGTGCGGGTTTTTCTCCAGAGGCGTTCAGCACTCCTAGAGCATCGCTGAAGAAGTCGAGTTTGCAATGTGAGCCAGGACTGTTTTACTGTGTGTTTGGAGGTGTGTTTGGCTATGACCCTGTTAAGCCAGTCACTAGCATGCCTTCTAAGCTCCACCCCATTCACTGTGTGTTTCGCTCAGATCCACCCAGAACCTGTCCATCGCTCTGAGCTGCCTGGCGCTATCTTCCTGCTTGGCTGTTTGTGGGGCCGCAGCCGGACTCTGCAAGAATTGTATCCATTCTGTCCTGCAAAGATCTGCTTTCCCCGGCCCATTACCTGCCAGCAGGTGATATATCAGGCGACTCCACCCTCCATTCCTGGCCTGAGCGTAGGTACTTAGAAGCTCTGTCTCTAGTTCCTGTATCGGTTTATTCCTGTTTTGTCCGACCTGCCTTCTCGTTTATCCTGATCTCTCTGCTCCTGACTTTGGCATGCAAATTCTGAACCTGTGCTGCCTGCCCCGACCTCAGGCTGTCTGACCTCACTTTTGTCTCGCCCATCTGTACCACTTACCTGAGTCTCTAACTCCCTGGTCTGTCGTTGCAGTCCCAGGGACTTCTCTGGAGTGGTAGCTGGTGTCCACCAGCGGCCCAGCCTTTCCTCACCATCAGAGGCTCTAGTGAACACCTGCTATACACTTAGTCATGCCCCTTCAGGGTAAGCCTGGCCTGTGCCACAGTGTGTTCACACCAACAAGCGTTACAAACCACTTTAATCTGAATTTTATGGGGGTCTCCGCAATCAGGCAACACTTCAAATTTAAGTTAAATTGTTCCTTTTCGGTGATTTCATCCATTCACTGAGAAACTAACCTACATGACTATATATGCCCTCATAAAGACTAAATAAATGAGAACTAATGGAAAGGACACGCGAAAACCGCATTGTCTCTGGATAATTTGCCTGCTGGCTTCAGGAAACAAAAAAGCTTTAAGGCATAATAATAGAAAATGAACTAGGCAAAGGCAGAGACATATGTTAACCTCTCTATGTCACGTCTGCTATCCACAATAGTGTTGCTGAGAGGTCTGCAGAGGGTGATACTGGGAGAAACGGTGACCAAACAGGAAATAGTGATACCAATGCGTTATTTATATCTATGGAGACAATGTAATTGGAATTTATCTATTGTCTGTTGAGGTGAAAAGATCATATGCTGTTTTCAAGAGGGGAGCTTGGCTGACAGATGATTCTGGTCATTAGCACAATGGCTTTCTTGGAAATAACCAATGTAAATGTCATGGTGCACTTGGTGGCATACATAGACATCATGGGGCCCCATAGCAAAAGTCCTAATTAGCCCTCCGCCTTTAAAACACACCCAAAAAATATTTGACAGAGTAGACGGTGTCATACCTTCAAATTTTCAAAACAGGGAGAGGGACATGTATTGTGGCAAATACACAGTGTTCTCACCCATTAGTAAAGTCATTTCACTGCCTTTATAGAGTGTGATACCTTAATACCCCCATACAGCATGATATCCTGTTATTTCCCCTCACATTCCCTCGCCAACATGCAGATTATGATGATCCCAAAGTGCCTCCAACAAAGTATAATGCCGCCACAGTGTACCCCACACATTATGATGCTGCCACCATGACCCCATCAAAGTATAATTTCCCCACAGTGACCACGAACATGGTGTAATGCCTCCCACAACCCCCAATACAGTATAATGCCTCCCACAACCCCCGACACATTATAATGCCTCCAAAAACCCCAGCAATACTGTAAAATAACACCCACAGCATATGGTCCTGAAGTGCTCCCCACACAGTATCCATACAGTGCCCCACACACACAATATCATGGCCACTAAAGCCTCTGACACAGTATAAAGGTTCATCACATAATAACCCGCCACAGCCCCTACACAGCATGATAGCCCCCACAGCTCCCTCACACAGTATAATTCTCAAAGTGTCCCCTAATACAGTATAATGCCACCAACAACTCCAAAACACAGTATAATATCTCCCACAGCATGATGCCCCATAGTTCCCCACATACAGTGGGTTCGGAAAGTATTCAGACCCCTTTAAATTTTTCACTCTTTGTTTCAATACAGCCATGTGGTAAATGTAAAAAAGCTATTTTTTTTCTAATTTAATGTACACTCGGCACCCCATCTTGACTGATAAAATACAGAAATGTAGACATTTTTGCATATTTATTAAAAAAGAAAAACTGAAATATCACATGGTCATAAGTATTCAGACCCTTTGCTCAGACACTCATATTTAAGTCACATCCTGTCTATTTCCTTGCGATCCTCCTTGAGATGGTTCTACTCCTTCATTGGAGTCAAGCTGTGTTTAATTAAACTGATAGGACTTGATTTGTAAAGGCAAACACCTGTCTACATAAGACCTCACAGCTCACAGTGCATGCCAGACCAAATGAGAATCATGAGGTCAAAGGAACTGGCCAAGGAGCTCAGAGACAGAATTGTGGCAAGGCACACATCTGGCCAAGGTTACAAAAGAATTTCTGCACTATTCAAGGTTCTTAAGAGCACAGTGGCTCTATAATCCTTAAATGGAAGAAGTTTGGCACCACTAGAAGTCTTCCTACACCTGGCTGTCCAGCCAATCTGAGCAATCGTGGGAGAAGAGCCTTGGTGAGAGAGTTAACGAAGAACCCCAAGATCACTGTGGCTGAGCTCCACAGATGCAGTAGGGAGATGGGAGAAAGTTCCATAAAGTCAACTATCACTGCAGCCCTCCACCAGTCAGGCCTTTATGGCAGAGTGGCCTGACGGAAGCCTCTCCTCAGTGGAAGACATATGAAAGCCCGCATAGAGTTTGCTAAAAAAACACATGAAGGACCCAGACTATGAGAAGTAAGATTCTCTGGTCTGATGAGGTGAAGATAGAACTTTTTGGTGATCATTCTAAGCGGTATGTGTGGAGAAAACCAAGCACTGCTCATCACCTGCCCAATACAGTCCCAACAGTAAAACATGGTGGTGGCAGCATCATGCTATGGGGGTGTTTTTCAGCTGCACGGACAGGACGACTGGTTGTAATTGAAGTAAACATGAATGCGGCCAAGTACAGAGATATCCTGGATGAAAACCTCTTCCAGAGTGCTCTGGTCCTCAGACTTGGCCAAAGGTTCACCTTTCAACAAGACAATGACCCTAAGCACACAGCTAAAATAACAAAGGAGTGGATTCAGAACAACTCTGTGACCATTCTTGACTGGCCCAGCCAGAGCCCTGACCTAAACCCAATTGAGCATCTCTGGAGAGACCTGAAAATGGCTGTCCACCAACGTTCACCATCCAACCTGATGGAACTGGAGAGGATCTGCAAGGAAGAATGGCAGAGGATCCCCAAATCCAGGTGCGAAAAACTTGTTGCATCATTCCCAAGAAGACTCATGGCTGTACTAGCTCAAAAGGGTGCTTCTACTCAGTACTGAGCAAAGGGCCTGAATACTTAGGACCATGTGATGTTTCAGGTTTTCTTTTTTAATAAATTTGCAAAAATTTCTACTTTTCTGTTTTTTTTCAGTAAAGATGGGGTGCAGAGTGTACATTAATGACAAAAAAATGAACTTTTTTGCATTTACCAAACGGCTGCAATGAAACAAAGAGTGAAAAATTTAAATGGGTCTGAATACTTTCCAAACTCACTGTATATACATGTATTTCACACGCCAGAGTGTGGGCGTATGGGACAACTCAGGAGCTAGCTGGGGTCACTGCTGTTTAACCATTTAGATGCCACTGTCAATCTCTGATAGCGCATTTAAGGGTACATACTCACTGGAGAGAAAAACGGACGAGTGCAATCCGATAAAAAATCGGATTGTACTCGGACCAATGTTATTTAATAGGTGACATCTCATTTGCGATTTTTTTCTCAGCCGAAATCGGACTGAGAAAAAAATCGCTACATGCTGCGATTTGCTGCGATTCTCGCATGAGACTCGCCAATACAGGCCAATGGGTGCGAGAAATAATCAGACAGCACTCGCACTCGCACTGTCCGATTTATACGCACCGGTGTCCTTTGAAAAGCCGGCAA
>VIAB01028491.1:0-17567 GCA_009801035.1 Oophaga pumilio
CTGTCCTCCACTCCTTGTCGACTTTGCTTCCCCATTGACTTGCAATGGGTTTCGCATTTCAGTCGGACCTCCGACTTTTTCCGATAGTCGGCCGATTTCATTCGACTCGACTTTTGAGAAAGTCGGGTTTCACGAAACCCGACTCGACCCTCAAAAAGGCAAAGTCGCTCATCTCCAGGGAGCAGCAGAGGGCACTCTCTGAATTCCAGCTTAAGCATGCCCGTCAGACTGCGACTCAGCCAAAACACATAACTGTCGAGTGGGTGTGGATCGCTGACATTTGTGAGGTGCTTGATAACTTTGAAAACTGCACGAACCTCGTGAGCAGTGATCATGCTATTATCAGCTCGATGCTATGTACGTTGAAAGAATCGCTGCATAATCTAAACATGGAATTTTTGAGTGCCCATGAGCTGGGTATGGAGCAAGATGTCACACTGGGTGATCCTACCCAGCCCAGCCAATATCATTATGAGGCAAGATCGGGTGATGAAGTTGAGGAGGAAGAGGAGGAGGGAGAGGACTTATTTTTATGTGGTACCGAGAGGACCCATGATGCTATAGAGGGGACTCCCGACCCCAACTTCAGGTCTGTCCAGCATGGGTGGGCTGGGGGAGGAGGTGTAGGAGGAGGAGGAGAGTCAGTGTGAGGAGAGGATAAGTATTGTTCCTCCTTATGGGGCCACAGAACATTTGCCTCATTGCAGCTTGGCACACATGGCACATTTCATGTCTAATTGTCTGTCCCAAGACCCTCGCATGATCCATATTTTCAGAAGCAACCTTTACTTGTCGGCCACCTTTCTCGACCCACGGTACAGGGACAAATTTCCTTCGCTACTGTTGCAGTCACCAAGGGGTTTCACAATTGAAACCATCAAGAGGGCCGTTGTCGATCATTTGATGACAACAACAGACTCAGACACCGCTGGTAGCAGAGGTACCAGCTCTTTGCAACAGCGTGCATTAATGCAGAGAGACACACACAGCAGGTCCAAAAGAGGTGGGGGGAAAATTTCCACGAACTGGACCATCTTCAATAAACCGGCTCAACAACAAGGGCTAGCTGGACCGGTAACAATGTCAAGGAGGCAGAAGTTGAACAACATGATCAACGAGTATCTAAGTGACCATACCTGCATCCTTCCTGACGCTTCTGTTCCATTTAATTACTGGGTATCTAAGCTGCACAGTTGGCCGGACCTCTCCTTATATGCCTTGGAGGTGCTGGCCTGCCCTGCTGCTAGTGTGATGTCAGAGCATGTTTTCAGTGCCGCTAGGGCGATCATCACAGATACATGCACACGCCTGACTACAGAGACAGGCTGACTCTTATAAAATTTAACAAGGATTGGATTTCGCCACAGTTTTTAAGCCCTCCAGATGACATCATCCCAACCTAAAGTCGCCCAAAACGTTCTTTTATGCTACTGGTGATCACGTCCATCCCTTTCCATATAAATCATTTTCCTCCTTCTTACATGTGTATCCTACTCCTGCTTCTGCCACATGTACTTCATGGTCAACAAGCTAGAAACAATGTTCCATTCATTAATATTTCCCATCTGAGGCAATTGTGATGAGACCTCCTTCCTGAATCAATCATGATACAGCCCCTTGGGATAATTTTTGGAAACCTTATGTCTATGCCTGCACATTGGGCACTGGAAGTACCATGCTAGTAGTCGAGTTTCATAATTGCCTGGCTCTTGAGGCCTCCTTCTTGCAAAAACCATAACACAGCCCCTAGGGCTAATGTTTTGAAGACACTATCTCTATGCCTGCGCATTGGGCACTGGAACTACCATGCTAGTAGTCTAGTTTCATAATTGTCTGGTTCTTGAAGCCTCCTCCCTGCATCAACCATGATACAGCCCCTTGGGCTAATGTTTTGAAGACACTATGTCTATGCCTGCACATTGGGCACTGGAAGCACCGTGCTAGTAGTCTAGTTTCTATAATTGTCTGGCTCTTGAGGCCTCCTTCATGCATCAACCATGATACAGCCCCTTGGGCTAATTTTTGGAAACACTATGTCTATGCCTGCACATTGGGCACTGGAACTACCGTGCTAGTAGTCTAGTTTCATAGTTGTCTGGCTCTTGAGGCTTCCTTCCTGCGTCAACCATGATATAGCCCATTGGGCTAATGTTTTGAAGACACTATGTCTATGCCTGCACATTGGGCACTGGAACTACCGTGCTAGTAGTCTAGTTTCTATAATTGTCTGGCTCTTGAGGCTTCCTTCCTGCGTCAACCATGATACAGCCTCTAGGGCTAATGTTTTGAAGACACTATCTCTATGCCTGCACATTGGGCACTGTAACTACCATTACATAAAATTACTCGCATTTCCCATTGACTTGCTACTCGTTACGAAAACCCGAGTATTAAGACCTACTCGTTACGAGTATAGCGAGTCAGAATATTTCACTACTCGCTCATCCCTAATCTCAACATATTGCTACCACTTTGTAAATCACTTGTGAGGCTACACCTAAAAAAGGGGATCCAGTTAGGGCTCCATATTTTAAAAAGAATATTAAGAGTCAGTACAAAGGGGGCAAGTACATTATTACAAGGGATGGAAGGCCTCTCATATGATAAGAAGTTGGAAAAGTTGGGCTTATTTAGCTCAGAAAAAAAAACACCTCAGAGGAGATCTCATTTATATGTATAAATACATGTGCGGTCAATACAAAGGACTGGCACATGACTTATTCCTTCCAAAGACCACACTAAAAACCAGCGGGCACTCAAGTGTGGAAGTAAGGTAATTCCGGCAGCTAAATAGGAAAGGGTTCTTTACAGTTAGAGCAGTCAGAATGTGGAATGACCTATCACAAGAGGTAGTAATGGCAAACAGTATAACAGCTTTAAAAAAAGGGCTGGATGATTCCCTCAGTACACATAACATTGTGGGTTATAGTCAATGAAGTTACAAATTGTTTAATTGATGTAGAAAGGTTGAACTTAATGGACCTAGGTCTTTTTTCAACCTATGTAACTAGGTATCTATGTGCGTATGGGGGATTTAAGTCCAGACTTCAATCTTTTTACAACAGCCCTTATCCTTTGAAAAACTGATGATACATTATGATCAGTTAAAATGAGCATTACAATTTCTCACCCATTGATGTTAAAAAAAGCCCTGTGATGTATCCTGTAAAAATATGATTGATTGTAAATTGAGATTTGCACAAACCTTTCATACATCGATCATTGCGTTGCAGAATAAAAAAAATATATAAATATACATCGTGATGGATTGTTTTACATAATTAGAAACAATTCTATCACAATCAAAATATACAATGTCTAAAATGTTTCAGTCTGCAAAAACCTATTTTTTTTTAACAGAACTTTATACAGTACTGTAACATATAATATAATAAAATATAAACAAACCATGGCCAGGAAAAAACGGACAATGACAAAGCTGTAGTAGTTGAAAGTAAATGCCACCGCAACACCGAATATAAACTGGCATGAACTTGTGAACCACATAATTGGTCGTCTTCCCACTCTGGAGATAATGAGAAAAAAAAACAAGAAATTTGGTATTGAAATATTAAAGAAAATTAATCCTATCATATTAATATAAAAAAATTATAAACTTAAATGACTTGCTGTCCACATTCTCTAACAGTGTATATCTTAACTTAAGCTGCATTTACACTGAAAGATTATCGTGAGTGAGCATTCTTAATTGGGATGTCAGCAGTAGGTAGTGATGGCGAACCCATGGATGTTCGGGAACGACAGATTCGGCTGAACATTTAAAAAAAAGTTTGGTTCAGGTACCAGAATGGTACCCGAACTCAAACTGGAACAGGCTGCCACAAGAGATGGTGAGTTCTCCTTCAATAGAAGTCTTCAAACAGAGGCTGGATCGATATTTGTCTGGGATGATTTAGTGAATCCTGCTTTGAGCAGGGGGTTGGACCAGATAGCCTAGGAGGTTCCTTCCAACTCTACCATTCTATGATTCTATGAAACCCAAAGTCGGACTCCATTGAGAGTGGGCCCGAACATCATTTGTTTACTACTCTGTCATCTGCTTGACAGCGTGGGAAACACAGGCTCTGATCAGCGGTAAAATCGTTAACACCGGTCAGAGCGCTGCAGTTCCCACGCTGTCAGATGAAAGCATGTGAGGCACCAGCTGTGACCAGCGGTAAAAAGGTTACCGCTGGTAACAGGCATTGGCTAATGAGTACTACTCCAATCATCCTACGCCTGCTCTAGTTGATAGCAGAAAGAGCAGGTCAGGCTGATGAGAATATTCATCAGCCGGCGCATCTACTATATAATCGTCTAATTCTGTCTGTCTGTAATGGAAATCCCGTGTCGCTGATTGGTCGCGACAGGCCGGACGCGATCAATCAGCGACAGGCACCCTCCTCTCTGCTCAGCTGCCTCCGGATTGGATGTGGGTGTTGCTGGGGAAGTGGTGCGGGCACGCCCCTTGGATACCAGACCGCGGCCTTAGCAACGTCACAGGGACTGTCACAGAACCTGTGTTAGAGAGCAAATGGAGGGTAAAATTAATCCTGTGTATTCATTGCATTATTCTTAAATCTTCATAAATAAACTACATACATATTCTAGAATACCCGATGCGTTAGAATCGGGCCACCATCTAGTGTACAATAAATAAATAAAATAACGTGGTATTCCCTTCTATTTTTGATAACCACCACACGTAAAGCTTACAGCTCCAGGCTGCAACCCCCAGCTGTCAGCTTTATATTGGCTGGTTATCAAAAACTAGATGGTGGCCCGATTGTAACGCATCGGGTATTCTAGAATATGTATGTAGTTTATTTATGAAGATTTAAGGGGCTGCTGGGGTGTATATAGAGGCTGTTGGGGTTTAAATAGAGGTTGCTGGGGTGTATATAGAAGCTGCTGCTGTGGTGTACGTGGAGGCTGCTGCTGAGGTATATGTGGAGGCTGCTGCTGGAGTATATGTGGAGGCTGCTGCAGGGGTATATGTGGAGGCTGATGCTGCAGGGGTATATGTGGAGGCTGCTGCTGCAGGGGTATATGTGGAGGCTGCTGCTGCAGGGGTATATGTGGAGGCTGCTGCTGCAGGGGTATATAGAGGCTGCTGCTGGTGGGATGTACGTGGAGGCTGCTGCTGGGGTTTACGTGGAGGCCGCCGGTCGGGGTACTTCCGCTGCGAGCAGGAGATGACCCGCGGCTACTGTCGGGAGATCAGCGGCTAGCACTGCTGATCTTGCGACGATAGCGGTGGTGTGCGTGGTTCAACTCCTGCGCCAATTCGCGGTCGGACTGTGCCTGTCGCTGATTGGTTGCGTCCGGCTGAGCGCGACCAATCAGCATCACGGGATTTCCGTTACAGACAGACAGAATTAGACGATTATATAGTAGATAGAGGGGTCCCCACGCCAATTAACCATTGATGCTCATGGACCACTATAAAAGACAAAAAATAATAAAACACCATATTCCTCCCCTGTCTGATAATAATCCATTAATGGTATTTCCCACAATGATCCAGATGATTTGGAGATCGGCAACATCAGTGATGCGACCGCTCTCCACGCCAGCTGGAACACACGGAGACAGGAGCAAGATTACGCTTCTGCAGTGTGTAGCTCTGATGTGAGAAAGGTCATCAGTGTTCATAGCTAATGAACCCCGGTCACCTCACTTACGGCACCGCTCGCATCATAGGAAAATTCTGACACAGCGACCTGTGATGTGAGGCGACCGGGGTTCATCAGCTATGAACTCTGGTGACTTTTCTCATGTCAATGCTGGACACTGTAGGAGCATAATCAGATCCTGTCTCATTGTGTTCCGGCTGGCATAGATAGCGGTTGCATCACTGATGTGAATGCTCTCCAAATCATCTGGATCATTATGAGACTTGGCCATTAATGGGTTATCATTGGACAGGTAAGGAATATGGGGTTTAATTATGTTTTGTCTTTTACAGTAGGACATAGGCATCAATGGATTATCGGCAGAAAGGTGAGTATAACTTTGCTTTTTATTTTTAGTCAATAAGTTGGTAAAAGAGGGTGAGAAGTTTTTATTTAAAATAAAGGAATCTGTCTTTCTTTTAATTAAAGAACTTTGTTCTGGCTGTGTATTTTTTACATCCATGGGGTTAGTAATGGGGGGTCTTATAGAGACCTCTTCATTACTAACCTGTGGGCTTGATTTCAGCTGACATTACAAAGCTGACATCAACCCCACAAATATTATCCCACTTGCCACTGCACCAGGGCAAGTGGGAATAGCCAGGCAAGGCACCAGAATTTGTGCAGCTAAAAGATGAGCCTATTCTGGCGCGACTGCTAGCTATTATTTTTAGACTGGGAGTTCCAATATCCATAGCCCCTTCCCAGTCTGAAAATACCAGCCCGAAGCTGTCTGCTTTAGATTATTGCACGGATACTAGATGTTCGGTACAGACACCGAACTTTACTGTTTGGGTTTGCCGATCACTAGTCAGCAGGTTTTTGCTAAGTAACCTGAGGGCAGCATAAGGTAGGGGCTAAGACACAGCTTTCAGTGATGTGTCATTTATTAGGCTGTGTGTTATCAGCAGGAGACTATCACTTCCCTGACTACAGCTCGCATGTGCCCTGGTCCAACTCAGCGCCCAGCACTGATTAGTAGCTTACTATCAATAGACAATGTACATAAAAAGCCATGGTCTGGGCTGGGTAAGCTTTATGAGCTCTGCTACATCTAAAAACTCTGATTTTATCACAACTGCTGCACCCAGAAAACTTAGTGACACATCGCTGGAATCAGGGTATTTTTGCTACATTATGCTGCTCTCAGATGAGGTAGCAAAAACCTGGTGATATATTACCTTGAAAGAAAAACACTTGTTCATTTAGTGAAATGATGTTTTGTACAATGATCTTTTGTGCAGCCCAAAAGATAATCGTTCTTGGCTATACAGCGTCTGGGGTAAACAGGACCCAAGGTACTGATCACAATGGTAGCCTGTACGCACTGAGTGATCTGCTACTTAGTGTACATAGTTAACCATATTCTATTAAATGATTGCCGATTAGCAAATGTTTATCGATAGGCGGTTATTAGTGTTGTCAGAAATTCCATGGAAATGGACCTTTAGACATTCCCAACAGTTAGACGTGTTTGGTAAGTATTAAGATCCGTCAGGGTCTCTGGCATCCTTCCGGCCTAAGTGATAAACTTTTCTATCCTTATTTTAGGTGATTTATAGCATCGACAAGATTCTCTTCTTTGCTTAAATTATTGCACTATTTCAGACACGTGGGATCACTTCTCTAAACGATAGACTCTATAGGTTGATAGGACTTAGTCCCCAAAACGCTATAGGTGGCCATGACTAGTTGTAACTGAACATTTTAAATATTCATAAAATGAATGTCTCCAAAGTGGAAATTTCCATTAATAAAATAGCATCCAGAAGAACTTGTGCAACTTGCACACAGAATTGGCAAATTAAGAATGTTGGTTGAATTAATTTATTGTGACATTCTAAGAAAAACCTGCTGGTGTTTGCACTTTTGTACTCCAGTCTTATGAGAGTCATAACATGTTGGCTTAATTTGGTTTGCTGATGTACCTGATGTACTTCATTAAGTGCTGGCAAACACTTAAAACGTAACTTATATTTATATGTAAACATGTTTCTGCAATTATTATGAACTTGTGTGTAACTCATTGGTTCCTAGTTTCTTGATGACATTCCAAATCGTGCATTTTTCTTAAAGAAGATCCTTAAAATCAAGCATATCACAGCAGTTGGTTATCAATATACTGTACTGAATGTTCACAGTCTGCTTAACCCCTTAACGACCAGAGGTATTTTTGTTTTTGCATTTTCATTTTTGCATTTGCATTTTCTCCCCTTCTTCCCAGAGCCATAACTTTTTTATTTTTTAGCCAAAATGGCCATGTGAGGGCTTGTTTTTTTGCAGGATGAGATGTACTTTTGAAAGACACCATTGACTTTAACATCTTGTGTACTGGAAAATGGGAAAAAAATCCAAGTGCAGTAAAATTGCAAAAAAAGTGCAATCCCACAGAAGTTTTTTGTTTTTCTTTTTACCATGTTCATTAAATGCTAAAACTGACCTGCCATTATGATTCTCCAGGTCATTACAAGTTCATAGACATCAAACATGTCTAGGTTCTTTTTTAAGTGGTTAAGTGGTTCTTTTTTAAATTCCAAAATTTGTTAAGAAAACAAAATTGCGTCATTTTCCGATAACCGTGGCGCATTCATTTTTTGTGATCTCGGGTTGAGTGAGGGCTTATTTTTTGCACACCAAGCTGACATTTTTAATGATACCATTTTAGTGCAGATACGATCTGTGCGAGAGGCTCAGAGCACAGTCGCATGACACTCGGCTCCCGCACGCAGCAGAGCAGGAGCCGAGGGTCATTAGCATATCGCATCCGATGCTCAAAGACTTTTTCTTGAGGTTTTGTAAGTACTCAAAGCACTCATCCAGATCAAGTGCATCAAAATTCTCTACACTCAGTGACTAGCTTATAAGAGCGCATGCCGAAGTGGAAACTACGAAAGTGCAAGCTGTCTTCGCCTAAAAGAAAGCAGAGATGGAAGCCGAATCTGCACGCAAGAAGGCAGACATGGAAGCCAAATCTGCACACAAGGAGGCAGACATGGAAGGTGAATCTGCACGCAAGAAGGCAGGCATGGAAACTGAATCTGCACGCAAGAAGGCGGAAATAGAAGTCCTAGAAAAGGAATGCGAACATGCGACAGCCATAGCAAGGTTAAAGGTCTTTGAACAAGCTCTAAGTGGGAGTCAAAGGGACAGTATCAGCTTGTGTGAGATCGATACAGAAGACCCCCTTAAGAGCACAAGAGACTATGTACTAAGCCAAAACAACGAAACACTGACCACCACTAACGTTCCTGTCAGTTCCGAAACTTCTCCAAGGCACCAAGACGCTTATCCGCCTGCAGCTCCCAGCTTTCAAGGTCAGTCCAACGCACAACAAATGTCCAAACCTGAATCTCATTCACACTCCAACACGCAGCCGAACACTGCACCTCACCAAACTCCATATGCCAACATCTACATGCAACTTAACATGATGGCAAGTCACTATACCTTTGACAACCATATGGCTCCAGCCTCACATACAGCAGAGACTGTACCTACAAAAGCGGTAGCTGGGTTAAACGCTTATGCCGCTCCATACCTTCCCATGTTTCTGAACCAAGAAACTACAACCAAAGTGAACAGCACTACTCAGCCAGCAAGCGTGCTCCCAATGTCAGAAAGAACAGACATGTTTGACTTTGTGAGGTACAGGATTCGCTGAGAACTCACCAACACCGGTCTTCCAAGGTTCAGCGACCAACCCAAAAACTACAGATGGTGGAAGTGTGCCTTTAAAAAACTGCAACTAGTGACCTCGGCATTACTGCTGTTGAAGAGGTGGACCTGCTGATCAGGTGGCTGGGACCACGATCCACAGATAGAATCAAGAGACTCAGATTCGATTACATCAGCAATCCAGCGGCTGGTCTCACGACCGCATGGGACAGACTAGAAAAAGGTTTCGGCAGTCTTGAAGCTATAGAAGACGCACTGCTCAAGTACAGGATTTTCCTAAAATATCCGGCAAGGACGCTTCAAAATTCCAGTAACCCAGTGTCCTGCTGTTCGAACTCCAGCTGGTCAAGACAGACACACATCTACCTGGCCTAAGCTACCTGGACACTGCACGTGGGGTGAAACCCATATTCGTCAAGCTGTCACATAACGTGCAAGAAAGGTGGACTACGCTAGGGACAACTTACAAAAAGAACATTAGGTATTCTTTCCTCCATTTTCTTACTTCTGCGAGTTCATCAAAAACATTGCAGAGCGTAAGGTCGACTCAACCTTCACCTGTGGAGAACCCACAGGCACAGCTTCACCCGCTCTCAAATATGAGAGCCCTTGTCAAATTGACAGAAAACATAGAGGCCCAGTATCGGTGAAAAAGACTGACATTCTTCCCACACCAGCATTGATTCCTGAAGAGGACGAAAGGGTGAAAGAGTCGAGAATCCAAACCGTCAGTGTCCCATCCACAAGAAGCCACATCCGCTGAAAAAAATGTATTAGCTTCTGAAAGAAACCACTCCAAGAATACAAGGAGCTTCTAAAGAAGTTTGGGGAATGCTTGAGATGTTGTGCTTCTACTGAACATCTTGCTAAGAACTGTAAGGTTACAATCAAGTGTATCGAGTGTGACAGCGAGGACCACGTACAAGCGCTCAATTCATTCCAGCTTAACCCTACACCTACGCCTTCTCCCACAACAAGCCATGGCGGGGAGAGTGCAGGCCAAGCAGCAAGTCATCTCACAGTATCTTCTTCATGCACAGAAGTCTGCAGAGAAGGTCTTTGGGACAAGTCTTGTGCAAAGATTTGCTTGGTAAAGGTATATCCCAAGGGTCACCCAGAGAAGGCAGTGAAGGTGCATAGCATCCTGGACGATCAGAGCAACCGATCACTAGCAAGGTCAGAACTCTTTGATCTGTTTGTTTGATTTAAAGGGGAGCGCCTACCCCTACACCTTAGGCACTTGCAGTGGCATCTCAGAAGTCTGCGGAAGAAGGGTCAGTGGTCTCATGGTAATGTCTCTTGAAAATACCATAGAAATACCTCTACCCACACTCGTCGAGTGTAATCAGATACCGTCCAACAAGGAAGAGATCCCAACGCCGGAAGCCAATCTTCATCATCCTCACCTGAAGACTATAGCCAGCAAGATTCCAGCTCTTGATCACAACGCAGAAATCCCGATTCTACTTGGTAGAGACATTCTACATTTACACAAGGTACGCTAGCAAATCAACGTCCATCATGAAGCACCTATTGCTCAATGCTTAAACCTAGTCTGGGTGATCATAGGGACAAAATGAAGAGACCTAACGTTAGCTTCTCCGAAAAGTCACACATCTTGCGAAATGGTCGCAGCACTCATTTCCAGCCATGCCCACATCATTACTTGGTGAAAGAGAAACTGAGCGACACCAAATGGCAATGGCCACCACTTGACAGTGCGAACATGGACCATCACTGGGACGATGACCTCGGGTCAATGTTGTTCAATTCCACAAGTGAAGACAACAAGATGGCACCCACAAGAGACGATAAAGAATTTATAAGGGTTATGGGCAAAGAATTAGCTCAAGACTACTCCAACAGCTGGGTGGCTCCGTTACCGTTTCATTCTCCAAGACCAAGATTGCCAAACAATTGGCAGCAAGCATTAGCAAGGTTTTCTTCTCTAAAGCACACCTTAAAAAAAAGGCCAGAGATGGAAAGATGTTTCATCGATTTCTTGTAAAACATCTTTTAAAGAGATCATGCAGAACCTGCACCACCCCTGAAGGAAGGAGAAGAATGCTGGAACTTTCCATCTTTCGTGGTCTACCACACTCGGAAACCTAACCAGATCAGGGTGGTATTTGACTCCAGTGCTCAGCACAATGGCATCACCCTCAATAACTTGCTTCTTACTGGATCCAACATGAACAGCCTCATAGGAGTGTTGCTTCGCTTCAGGCAGGAACCTGTGGCGATAACGGCCAACATCCAGCAGATGTTTCATTGCTTCATTGTGAAGGAAGACAGTAGAAACTATCTCAGGTTCCTACAACACAAGTGCAATGACATCCTCGATGAGGTCGTAGACTACCGGATGAAGGTACACGTCTTCGGCAATAGCCTTTCACCTGCTGTAGCGATCCATGAATTGAGATGGGCAGCCCAGGAAGGTGAGGGAGAATATGGATATGATTCTCATCAGTTTATAGAGAACTTTTATGTGGATGACGAACTCAAGTCTTTATCCTCGAGTGAAGAGGCTATCGATCTTCTCTCTAGGACTCAAGGAAATGCTCTCCATCAAATCTCAGGCTCTGCAAGATTATCTCCAACAGTCAAGAGATAATGGAAGTGTTTCCATCCAAGGACTATGCCACGAGCTTAAGAGACCTCGATTTAGGTTCCGACGCTCCTCCCATGCAACGCAACCTCTGTCTGCTATGGGATATTAAACAGGATGCATTCACCTTTCAAGTGTCACCCTGCGACAAACCATTCACCAAACGAGTAGTCCTATCTGTCATAAACAGCATCTAATATCCTCTTGGGCTTGTCGCACCCATCACCATTCTAGGCAAGATATTGCTAAGATAGCTCACTGCTGAAAATACCGATTGGGATGCGCCGCTGCTATCCTAGAAACAACAAAGACAGGAGGCCTGGAAGAAGTCATTGAAGGTCCTAGAACAACTCCAAGTTCCACGTTATTCTATAAAATCTTCCTCAGTTGCCGCCAGAAGAGAAGTCCACATTTTCTCCGATGCTTCTACAGAAGCCATAGCCGGAATAGATTATCTGAAGACCTCGGGAGTGCACAATGAAGTGCACTGTGATTTCATTCTGAGTAAGGCCAAACTAACACCTAAACCTGCACACTCAGCACCAAGGCTTGAACTTTGTGCTGCAGTATTGGCTGTAGAAACCGCTGAAGTCGTGAGAGATGTAATGGACATCGCAATCGATTCCTTTACATTCTACATAGATAGTAGCGTGGTACTCGGATATATATATAACCAAACGAAACAATTCTACGTCTACGTGATTAATAGAGTAGAGTGCATCAGACGTTTTGCTACTCCTCTGAGCAGTGGCATCACATCCCCTCTGATATAAACCCAGCTGACTGAGGAATGAGACTCACAGCTGCATCCAAGCACAGTGACAACATGTGGCTGACACCTCCAAGTATCTTACACAAGGATACCTACGATAACTATGTCAGCAACGCATATGAGGTGGATCCAGAATCTGACAAAGAAATTAGACCAACTATCTCCACACACTATACTTCAATGACATCAAGGTTGAAGTTGAAACCTCATTGTTTTGAACGCTTCTCAAGTTGGTCATCCACTGTACGAGCCATGGCTCGTCTTACTTACATCTCATTGCTTTACCAACAAGTCATCAGGTTGCCGCGTCTGACACATGTGCAAGGGTCATCTTACCGTCGAAGACAAAGAAGCTCATCGTAACTACTGGCCAATGGGTCTTATCTCCAAGGTTGCGCCTAGCGATGATGGAAAGACTCGGAAAGTAGAAGTAAAGGTGACAAAAGGGGGTTCAAATCGAATAGTCTTTTGCCCAGTCACTGAACTTGTACTACTTTTACCGAAGGAGGACATCACTGTTATGAATGTGCTAGAGATGGTTTCTGAGCAGAGGCTCCCTCTGGTGGTTACAGACAGTACTGAACTTTTCAGCGAGGAGTGGCAATCAGGGATCACGGACTGGTCTGATATAAGGGAGGTTCCCTCCCATGATGGTTGCCGGTGATCAATTGTTCTTGTCTCAATTGTGGTTCCTGGTTCATTTGGAGGTTTGCTGGAGTCTTGCCTGCATCTCCTGCTTTCAGATAAGATATTTTTTTGCTTTTCTTTTTGTGCTTGCTTTTTGTATTGTTTTCTGCACGTTTGTGGAGGTCAGCCAGGTCCCCTCCTGGGGCCTGAGCTCCTCACAGTTTATTGCAGCCACTGTTATTGGCTCATTTGCTTTTTCCTGTTTTTTCAGCGGCTGCGGCTTGGTTTTTGTTCACACTGAGAACTGATTTAGTGGGTGGCGAGATCATGTAATCTCAGTATTTTTGTAATCAGAATTGTTGGATTTTTGTAGGGTTTTCTGGGTTGCAGAAAGTAATCTCTCCTGTCCTATCCTATTTAGTCAGCTTGTGGCCCCAGCGTTTGCTCAGTCTAATTTCTGCCTATGTTTGTATCTTCATCTTGTCTAACCGCCATTATATGTTTGGGGGCTTCCTATTTTCTTTGGGGATCTGCTCCGGGGCAGATAGCTTTCATCTTTCTGCCTTTAGGTGTAGTTATCTCTCAGGATGTGACGAGGCGTCTAGGATCAAGGTAGGTACGCTCCACGGCTACCTCTAGTTGTGTCGTTAGTTTAGGAAACTGCAACCCATCAGTTACCAACATCTCAGGTGTTCGGCTGCCCTGCTGTTGTTCCTGTCCTCCTCAGCTACCGAAACATAACACATCACATGAACTAAACATTGTTGCTGAACTTTGCCACGGCCGGGAGCATACCTCCTTATACCCCAGCCGTGTTAGGACGTAAAACGCTCTGCGTGCAACCGGACTTGAACACTTCCTCATGGATTAAATGTTCACATTGGATTGTTGGGTTGGTGGAAGAGTTAGCTTGTTGCGGCTTCCTCAACCCGAAGATGGGTTTTTCTATTGAACTTATATTCATTTTTTCTTCTCTTATGCAAGGACTATGCATCATCGCTCAAGTGTGTACTTGAATTGTTGCATTATTGTTGCATATTGTATTCTTCTCTCTCCACTTTTCAGGTTCCATGTCGGCGTTGGACAGCAACGACTCGGCACGTCACATTGTGAAAGCTGAAGATTTCAGATGGGGAGTGTTATGTTCCATGAATGGGAAAAACTTGTCATGTATTTTCTATGTTATGCATTTCTTTCTGCTGTTGTTAGGGAGAAGCTCTGCCCTTTGAAGTTTGTCCTTTTTTCTCTCCTGCAGTTGATGTTAGCTTTTGCTCCTCCCTTCTTTCTCATTATCAGTTTGTTGTAGCCATTTTGGATGTACATGTGTACTTCTGTTTGGGATTACTCTTTCCACCTGCTGCATTGTGCTTAAATACAAGATTTCAGAGAAAATCAACTCTGTTTCTCCTGGACTCTTATTACAAGTCAGTGTGGCTGAGTTGGAACTATCTGAGGACGCATCGCATGTGAGTACAACAATCAAACAGGTATCTAAGAGATTGATGGCTAAGGATTTAGAGACTCATACTGCCTTGAAGAGTAAGAATAATTGGTGTACTATTACGCCGATGTCGGAAAGGGGTTAATCTACTGGTTTTCTGCCTGTAGTCTTTACATATCTTTATTCCAGCTTAGATTAACGCTTTAAAGACTAGATCATTTTTCACTATTGTGCTTCCATTGTTCCTCCAACTGTTCTAAAAGCTACAGGTACATCTCACAAAATTAGAATATCATCAAAAAGTTAATTTATTTCAGTTCTTCAATACAAAAAGTGAAATTCATATTAGACTCATTACAGAGTAATCTATTTCAAGTGTTATTTCTGTTAATGTTGATGATTATGGCTTACAGCCAATGAAAACCCAAAAGTCATTATCTCCGTAAATTAGAATACTTTATAACACCAGCTTGAAAAAAATGATTTTACAATCTGAAATGTTGGCCTACTGAAATGTATATTCAGTAAATGCACTCAATACTTGGTCAGGGCTCCTTTGGCATCAATTACTGCATCAATGCGGTGTGGCATGGAAGTGATCAGCCTGTGGCACTTCTGAGGTGTTATAGAAGCCCAGGTTACTTTGATAGCAGCATTCAGCCCATCAATATTGTTGGGTCTGGTGTTTTTCATCTTCCTCTTGATAATATTACATAGATTCTTGATGGGGTTAAGGTCAGACGAGTTTGCTGGCCAATCAAGCACAGTGATACTGTTGTTTGTAAACTAGGTATTGGTACTTTTGGCAGTGTGGACAGGTGCCAAGTCCTGCTGGAGAATGAAATTTCCATTTCCAAAAAGCTTGTTTGCAAATGGAAGCATGAAGTGCTCTAAAATTTCCTGGTAGACGGCTGCACTGACTTTGGTCTTGATAAAACACAATGTACAGTGTGTATAAAAACTATTCAGACCCATTAAAATTTTTCACTCTTTGTTTCATCGCAGTCATTTAGGTCGACAGGCGTTATGGAAATGGAAATTTCATTCTCCAGCAGGACTTGGCACCTGTCCACACTGCCAAAAGTACCAATACCTGGTTGAAAAACAACAGTATCACTGTGCTTGATTGACCAGCAAACTCACCTGACCTTAATCCCATAGAGAATCTATAGGGTATTGTCAAGATGAAGATGAGAGACACCAGACACAGAAATGCAGACAAGCTGAATGCTGTTATCAAAGCAACCTGGGCTTCCATAAAACCTCAGCAGTGCCACAGGCTGACCACCTCAATGTCACGCCGCATTGATGCAGTAATTGATGGCAAAGGAGCCCTGACCAAGTATTGAGTGTATTTACTGAACATACATTTCAGTAGGCCAACATTTCCGATTGTAAAATCATTTTTTTCAAACTGGTGTTATAAAGTATTCTAATTTACTGAGATAATGACTTTTGGGTTTCCATTGGCTGTAAGCCATAATCATCAACATTAACAGAAATAAACACTTGAAATAGATCACTCTGTTTGTAATGATTCTATATAATGTATGAGTTTCACTTTTTTGTATTGAAGAACTAAAATAAATTTACTTTTTGATGATATTCTAATTTTGTAAGATGCACCTGTATATTTTTTTTTTTACATTTTTTGTCAATAAGGCTCTATGAGGGTTTGTTTTTTGTGGGAGTTGTAGTTTTAAAATGACAACTTTCATTTTAAATACAATTTCCTAGAAATGGCAAAAAATCCAAATATGGTGAAATTGTGAAAAAAAACCCTACAATATTGCCATTGTTTTTTTGGTTATGTTTTTACCGGGTTCATTCTACAGGGTGGGCCATTTATATAGATACACCTAAATAAAATGGGAATGGTTGGACATATCAACTTCCTGTTTGTGGCACATTAGTATATGGGAGGGGGAAAACTTTTCAAGATGGGTGAAATTCTCAATAAGTTTGATGTGTCACATGACCTTCTTCCCATTGAAAAAAATAGTTGGATCCAAAATGGCCGCCATAGTCACCACCCATCTTGAAAAGTTTTCCCCCTCCCATATATTAATGTGCCACAAACAGGAAGTTGATTTCACCAACCATTCCCATTTTATTTAGGTATATCCATATAAATTGCCCACCCTGTACAGTAAAAATGACTTGCCAACAGATCAATGTGATTGCAACGATAACAAACTTGTCCATTTTACTGTTTTAGTGGTGAAAAAGAATTCTGAAATTTGTTTTCGACATTTTTCTGAGACCCATAACTTTTTGATTTTTCAATTGAAAGAGCTGCCCTGAGATAATGTTTTTATTAATACTAATGGAAATAATGAGGACTGGAGTTGCGAAACACTGACTTAGTGCATAAGCTTTATGAGTATAGGAGTACCACTACATGACAATTTGAACAGAATGTGTATGAGGCCCTCTTCTAACAAACTTTTGGCAGTTCTTGCTTCCTGCATAAATTACACTGATACTTCCAATTTTTAAATAAAGATTTAAATTTTGGTTTATCTCGATAACGAGGTTTTTGGTGCCCCCGCTCAATAGCAGCTGACACTGTCTCTAAATATCCCTGTAGATCACTTTTAGGGTATGTGCACACATTGCGGGAATTGCCATGGAAATTTCCGCGACAATTCCGCACCTCCCTGCCGCGGGAAATACACATATTATAGGTATGCGCATTCCCGCTAAAAACTTGCATTTTGCAAGAGTAATTAGCTTGCAGAATGCTGGTGTTTTCCAAGCGATCTGTAG
>VIAB01028496.1:0-10511 GCA_009801035.1 Oophaga pumilio
AAACGCCTCATTCGGAGAAGACAAGGAGAGCGCTACCACCAGTAAATTTTTGGTATTTTCTGTCATATGAGGCCCTCAAAGTCGCTACAATAGTATGTGGCCCCTAAAAAATGGTTTTGTAAATTTTGTTGTAAAAATTAGAAATTGCTGGTCAAAGTTTGACTCTTCAACCTTAGTAGTGTGAAAAATTATGTTTCAAAAATTGTGCTGATGTAAAGGAGGCATATGGAAAACTTTATTTATTAACTGTTTTGTGTGACAAAACTCTGATTTAAGTGCATAAAAATTAGAAGTTTAAAAATTTCTAAATTTTTAAACATTTTTGCCAAATGTACTATTTTTCAATAAATAAACGCTAGTAATGCAAAACATTTTTTTACCATCATAAAGTACAATATGTGATGAAATCTGTCTTAGAATCAGTTGGATCCATTGAAGAGTTCCAGAGGTATTGCCACATAAAGTGACACTGGTCAGAATTGTTAAATTTGGCCTGGTCATGAAGATGAAGACAGGCTTAGGGAGTACAAATTTCCATACTAAATTGTTGCAAACATAACAACACAGTTGTGGCAAATTTCTGATGAGTGAATTGGGCCACACATTCTAGACTAACTACAAGTCAGAGTTGTCACAATCTTTACAACTCTTTCACATGTCATTGATTGTCTTACTGTGTTGTCAGTGTTTTCCACATAAAAAAATAGATTGCTGCTGTTGGAGGAAGGTGCTGGTTATGTAATGCAGCTGGCATCTGCCATGTATGGTGCGGGCTCAGCACCGAAGCCTACTTCAGGTACTCTCACCTGACATCTGCTGAACTTTACGGTAGATGTGCGGAAGGGGTTAAAACAGTTTGACTGTCATGTGATGGGCACTGTTTTCAAATGCAAATTTTCAAACTGCACAAATAATTTCTATTGTATTAGATATAAAGTCCCAAGCTGTAATAAACAAAGTGAACATTAGGGAAGAAAAATAAAAGGGAAATGTCAGACGTTCATACATTACAGGCATCAATCATTCTGATTTTATCAAAGCTATTTGTGCTGGGGCCTGCAGAGCACAAGGTGTTCCTCGGAGGATCATGTAAAATGTTCAGAAATATTATTAGACAGTATCATACATCTCAATACATTGTGATGTCTGGCCTTTCAGCAGATAGAACAAGCCACAAGAAAAAATGCAATGAGTAGTCCAAAAGTACCAAAAAAATAGAAATACTTTATTTAACCACTTTACTTACCGATGACGGAATAGTACATCATCAGTAAGTATCCCCTGCTTTGAGGTGGGCTCCTGCGGTGAGCCCACCTCAAAGCCGCGACATGTCAGCTGACATGTGCCCGCAATAGGCGCAAGTGGAATCGCGATCTGCTCGCGCCAATTAACTAGTTAAATCCCACTGTCAAAGCTGACAGCGGGCATTTAACTAGCTCTTCCTGCCACAGGGCCAGAAGTGAACGCATCGCCGACCCTCATCACGTGATCGGGGGTCGGTGATGCATTGCCTTGACAACCAGAGGTCTCATGGTCGGCGCTCATAGCAATGCAGTAAATCTGCTACATATGTGCGATCTGCTTATCGCCCATATGTAGCAGAGCCGATCAAGTGTGGCATGCTTCTAGCCTCCTATGGAGGCTATTGAAGCATGCCAATAGTTAAAAAAAGTGTTTAAAAATTAAAAAAATAAAAGTAAAAATCACCTTTCGCCCCAATCAAAATAAAACAATAAAAGAAAACATACACATATTAGGTATTGCTGAGTTCAGAATCACCTGATCTATCAATAAAAAAAGGCTTAACCCAATCGCTAAATGGCATAGCGAGAAAAAAGTTAAAAATGACAAAATTACATTTTTTTGGTCGCCGCAACATTGCATTAAAATGGAATAACAGGCGATCAAAAGAACATATTTGCACAAAAGTGGTATCAATAAAAAAGTCAGCTCGGTGCGCAAAAAATAAGCCCTCACCCGACCCCAGATCATGAAAAATGGAGATGCTACAGGTCTCGGAAAATTGCACACTTTGGAATTTTTTTTCACACCTTAGATAAAAAAGAACCTAGACATGTTTGGTGTCTATGAACTCGTAATGACCTGGATAATCATAATGGCAGGTCAGTTTTAGCATTTAATGAACCTAGCAAAAAAGCCAAGCAAAAAGCAAGTGTAGGATGGCACTTTTTTGAAATTTCACCGCACTTGGAATTTTTTTCCCGTTTTCTAGTACATGACATGGTAAAACCAATGGTGTCATTCGAAAGTACAACTCATCCCACAAAAAATAAGCTCTCACATGGCTATATTGACAGAGAAATGTAAAAGTTATGGCTCTGGAAAGAAGGGGAGCAAAAAACGAAAACGAAAAATCGAAAAAAGCTCTGGGAGTTAAGGGGTTAAATATCAAAGGTCATTGACACACAGGGCTAAGAGTGACTGATAGAATCTGCATAAACCATACGGGTGGTAAAGACAAGCAGAGAATGTTGGGGTATGTTATAGATAAGCATATACAGTATGTAAAACAACATATCAGGGATCTATGCAGAGAGCATATATCCCATATATAAATAAAGATACATATAGTATGTGGGCAAGGTAGTGTCACACCGTCCACACAGACGTCCATTATATCAAATAGCTGCCGATCTATTGACCATAATCACAAGTATAATAAACATTCCAGATTACAAAACTCCAAACACCACGCTGTCTCCCGCCCAACCCGACGTGCGTTTCAGAGGTTTTCTGAGGAATATATTTCTATACATTTTCTATTCTTGTAAAAGCAATCAACTTTATAACTTCTTTTTTAAAATTGATTTCTAATTTTATTGGTTACTGCTCAATACCTAGGATATATTGGTGGCCACTACCTAGACAAAGGGAGAACTGCTTTTCAATAGAGCTTGCAATCACTGCTCTGGAACTGTAGCACTGCAGAGCACTCTAAGCTCCTGATTCTGGTGATTTCCGTGCCACTGCACCCCTCAGATAAACAACTGCCTCTGCTTGCAGCATTGGAGAGCATGCAGTTCAGGCCAGTGGAGCAAAGATGTCGTTGGCCTGATTTGTCAATAAATCAGAAGCATACTAACTTCTCCTATCTTCAAGATCCTATTCCAATACGTAGTAGGCTTAATAATAATAATAATAGCAAATGCTTCCAATTAGAAATGTAGTATAGTTTTTCTAATTAGCTATGTCACTTACAGGGCATTGCAGTATCTAAGGTATCTATGGTAATTACTAGTAAGGAGCAAACCAGTAGAAGCTCTGATTCTGGTACCTTACCCAAACTTTATTCCAAAGTTCGGTTCTGCTACCAGAACTATACCCGAACTTGAACCAGAACCTTATCCCCATTGAAAACAATGAGAACTCAAACATTTCAGCTGAAAATTTTGGGAGAATTCCATGTTCAGCATTTAACATCGGACACTAACTGTCCAGAACAAACCCCAAACTTTCAAGTTTAAGTTCGGGGTTAAGTTCAGGTTCGCACATCTCTAGTTATGACCACTCATAGTTAGCTGTCAGTGGTCGTAACCATGGATATCTAAGGTTCTGCCGTACCCTTAATATGAGGTAAGAAACATAGCAAATCAGAAGAACTACATTTCAATTTGGTGGTATTTGCTAATTATTATTGCTACACCTAGTACATACTGAAAAAGGATCCTTGAGATTGTAATACCCATTTAAGGAAGCAGGAAGCTGGGAGGCAGGGGAATAGAGATGAAAGAACCTGAACTTAAAAGTTTGGGGTGTGTACAGGACAGCTACTGTCTGGTGCTAAATGCCGAAGACAGACTTATACCTGAAGAGACAGAGAGAGAAAATTTTCCAGCTCAAAAGTTTGGGTCCAAATTGTTTTGAATGAGGTTCGTGTTCTGGTTCAAGTTAAAGTAAAGTTCTTGCACCAGAACCAAATTTTGGAATAAAGTTCTGGTAGGTTATCAGAACCTGAACTTCCATGGGTCTGCTCATCCCTACAGGGGAACACTGCACTCTAGAATGAACGTGAAGCAACCTCTTTTATACCCGCTATCCTCAACACCAGTGTTAAAGGATGGTTTGGTTGGTTACAGTATTAGTTACAGCTTAGAACTAGTTGGCACCATTAATTTTACCAAATAATGTTTTTCAAAACAGGAAAGAAATCCAAATTCAGCAAAATGATTAAAAAACTTGCAGTTCTGTGCTTTTTTTAGATTTGGTGTTTACGTTTACTGTGAAGTAAAGATGATCTGGCAACATCATTCTTCAGGTCAGTACAATTAAAGTAATACCAAACACAAGTTGTTTTTTCTGGAACCCGTAATAATTTTTTTTATTTTTTCATTGGACCCGTGTAATGGCTTTTATTGTTACACTAGAAATA
Organism: Oophaga pumilio; assembly: GCA_009801035.1. Taxonomy (NCBI): domain Eukaryota; kingdom Metazoa; phylum Chordata; class Amphibia; order Anura; family Dendrobatidae; genus Oophaga; species Oophaga pumilio. Next base: position 4,391 of record VIAB01028496.1, read on the forward strand.
GGACCGATGCTATCGCATCAGGAGTGCTGTGAAATTAGATTTCACTGTTATTCCCGCGCATGCGTAGTAATGACGCCGCTGTTACTGCGCCTGCGTGGGAATAGTTGAGATGTGTATGTCACTGGCGCAGGCAAGACACTGCCGGGGTGCCTTATGGGATTCGGGGACAGCGGCCGGAAGTCCCAACTGGCGATTATTATATAAGATACAATGCTTTGATCACTTTTCATTGCATTGTATTTTTGGGGAAGTCTGTCAACACACAAAAAGGCTGTTTTAGAATTTTGTTTTATCATTTTGGCGTTCACCATATCAGATTAATATTTTTTATATTTTAATAGTGTGGGGAATAAAGCATGCAGCAAAATCAAATATGCCATTTTCTTACATGTCACTATTTGCACTTTAGAGATGTTGTAAACTTATAATTTAAACAAAAGATGTCTAATTTTTTTTGCACTTTTTCTTGCACTTTTTCTAGTCTCCTATCAGACTTGATCACTGATTGCCTATACAATATGCTGTAATACTTTTGTATTGCAGTGTATTTTAAAATGAATGGTCTCCCATGATTCCCAGCTATATACTTGGCTTTATAGGAATAGTTTAACAGATACAAAAGCCATGACAAACTATTCGTACCCTGGAATCATATCTTATGGGGGCCAATGTGCTCCGAAATGATGATGGCCCTCTTAGAGACATTGTAACTGCTAATGTCATGCTTCATAGTGGTATTTAATTGATTAAACTGATGCGATATGAGCTAACTCCATTTGCCCCAGTTGTTCTTGAAGCCAGCACACATTGTTGTAAAGAGTGAGCTCAACACTTGGGCTTGTTCCACATAGTGATAGCATAAATATATGGCAGTGCATTTAACCCATTACAATATCTTAGTAATATGACATTATATTATGAGAAAAAAAAATCCCTTTGAGTTTGATGTGCATTTAATACTGATTTAAGATAATTAGATTTTTTGATGACTTCAATAAAGGTTTGTGTAAACACATGCAAAAAATAACCATATCATAGAATCATAGAATGCTATAGTTTGAAGGGACCTCCAGGGTCATTGTGTCCAGTGCCTTGCTGAATGCGAAAACTTCCATTGAAGCAGAACTCACCACCTCCCGTGGAAGCCTGTTCCACTCATTGATATATTTAAATCCATCTTTCCTATGGGAATGCTGCAACAATTTTGGATGGAGTAAACTGCAGTTCACCAATATATTGCAATAAGGTCCCTAGGATACCATTTATATTGTTCTAAGCAGAGTTTACGCAACATGGCCCAATGCATATACCTGTAGTTTGTGAATATTTGGCACATTATGCTTAATACTCTATGCCATAAGTTCAATTTCTAAGCTTGATCTCTTTACTCATCTTTAAAGTGTAAAAACATAAGACTATTATTTGCTTTTATAAACGTTGAAGCCAAAGCCTATGTTTCGATTTTCAGTATTTTTTCTATTGAAAACAGGAGACTTGAAATTGTCATTAGACCAGACAAGAGTGAGTTGTTTGGATCAAGGTGCAATTGTATAGTGAACACCTGAGCATCCAGTCCTAAATCTAAAGAGCTAATAAACATTCTGCCTTACAACAAAGCTGTCAGATAACTGCATCGTCAGTAGATTTAAGGTCTATGGTAGACCATTCCACTGGACGCCAGAACATCGTGATGAAGACAAATGAATAAAGCACTAGATGCAACACCGTGTATACAAACACCTCCATTCTACTTTACTGCAGGTGATGGATCATCTTCCTACCACAATATGTTGCAGCATGAGGAAACATTTCATCTTCTCATTTTCAAGAATTAAATTAGGGAAAACTAATTTCTTGCTTCTAGAAGAAAACAATTGACTGGAAATTGTATAATCACTAACTATGACAAATTTATTCAGCATTTTTTTTTTTATGCGGTTGGCGCATTGAAGCATTAAACCACAAAATTCAGAGAACTGTCAGCTCCACACTTTCAAATGAGGATGGGACTTTGATACAGCCCTTTTTAATAAATTAGATTAATTTTATCTGGAGCATACTGTATTTACGGCAAGATTTGAAATTAAAATCTGTGAAATAAAGTTAACAAATTTCTAAAAATATTACTGTGATGTATAACTTAATTCGACTAATATATGTGTTCATGTGATTTAAATGTATAAATCAAATGCCTAACATAGTGTGACAAGGAGATGGCATATTTGCAGCACCATAAAAACTAGTATCAGTTCTCATCATTATATTCTGCAGCCTTTATAATCTTGTTATACAGTAACATTCTATGAATTCTGCATTAAAGTGGCTGCATTATCAGGCAGTTTTCCTGTAAAGTTGGCCTTAGACATGACATTTTGCTAAAAATTCAACTACTTTGATTACATTTTTCTCTGATGACAGTTCAGCTATCTCACACACAAAAGGTTGTCAGCAGATCCAATTGAAATTCACCATTATTTCCCCTTGAGTAAAGTGAGGCCAGAAATCTGACATCAACATCTGCCTTTCTCCATAAAATAACATGCTATTTAGCAAATAATGACCCAGGGGAATGCAAAGATCATAAAATGACAGATTTCTAATGTCTATGACCATCATGATGGCAACCATATGGACATTATGGAGGTCCCTCCCAACTATAAGCCTGAACAGAGAGCAGACAATGTTCTGGCAAACACTGTTAGGGTTGTCGGAACGCACCAAATGAAATATATATAATAATAAGGTGCGTTCGCAACCCGAGGTCCACCGTGCAGAGATGTAACCTGCTGCTAAGCAATGGCGGAACAAGGCGGCGGTTGAACGCCGACAACACGTGAGTTAGATGTCACCTGGTATGAACAGCGTCGAACTCTGTTATTTCACAGAGCCGCCACAACAAATTAACAGAGCGCTGTTCCCTTATACACGTCACAGGACACAGCTGAAATGGTGCGAGTGAAGTCTCTAGGCTCAACCCCTACAATGCGGGAACTTGAGTCTGTCCAGACCCACAATGTGCACGGCGTCGCACTAGCGATGCCATTACTTGGCGATCAGTGGTAGCAAGCACAGCTAACTAAAAAACAAGAGCAAAAAGCTCAACTGAACCGCAGAGCATTACCAAAAGGTGTGTGCCAGAGCACATGAATTGACTGTAAACAGCCTGTGCTAAGCAGCACACGTGGCCGAGACAGGCGCTAGGTCAAGCAGAGTAAAAACGTGCCTGACTAAGGAACACTAGACCTTCATACATGCCGACAGTGCGGCAGGTTCTCAGCCCAAACACCCGTGCATACACAGAGTGGTAACGTATCCACTCACTCACACACCACATGGCTTATAATAGCGCACGGCCGTGCGATCCTTTTATAACTGCAGTCTTCCAGGACCTTGTTGATGGCCCAATCCGAGCTGCTTGAGTACCTGAGCATGTGACTTCCGACCACCAATTAGCGGTCATCTCACGGGCATGCTCAGATAATAATCTTTATTTATATAGTACCAACATATTCTGTAGCGCTTTACAATTTAACAGTTTCAAAACACAAGTCATAAGTAACAAAGTTAACAATACAATAATTAAAGCAAAATAAGACGACCCTGCTGGTGAGAGCTTACAATCTACAATGAGGTGGGGGAGATACAAAGTACAGGTGTGCATATATAATGGTGTATTTACAATGATGGTCCAGTCATCTTGAGGGAGTGAGGGATGGATGGAGATAGTGAATGGGCTACACACACACACTTACACCTAGAATGACTTTAATTAGTGAACGTGATAGGCCGCTCTGAACAAATGTGTTTTGAGGGAACGTCTGAAACTGTGCAAGAACTATGAAGAAAAGCAGGACTTAGTCCCAGGAACGTCTGCTCACCGCTGACTAATGGTGGTTGCTGTAGCTGAACCTGGGGCAGCAGCAGCAGTCAAACACATAACATTAGCCTGGGCAAGATGCTGGGACCGACGTCGCCGCTGAGCAGGATCCTCTGTGGCTGAAGAAGAATGGGAGACCACAGAGGACATGGCTCAAGATACCCCCTGTGCAGTAGTGGGATCTTGGCACCTAACAAACACAGCTTATATTTGCTTTTCAAAATCAGCCATTTGTTTGGTGGTGATTGCAGGAGAAATGTCTGGACTGTGGTGGCTTCCATGGGTACTTACAACCGGTAAACACAGGAAAGCGAAGCATCACCTATAGTTGATCATGGGCAGAGTTATATTTAAAGAAGGGTTGCCTTTGTGAGACAAGTTGGCTAAGGATTTATACTCTCCAAAAACTCAAGAATGCACTGGCGCAAACATGCTACTATCGATTGTCTTTTCTTTTTGAAGGAAGTGTGGTCTTAGCCTTTTAAGGCTGATTTTACATGATTCCAGATTAAGACAATCCTGTACAGGAAGCCAATCCTGAACTTCTAGAATTATTTTCCAGGCTAATTTACTTTAAAGAATATGGATGCACAAGAGTGCCATCCTAAGAGGCAAGTATCGCACATTATCTTATGCGCTCCTTAGCACTCCATTATGGCTCCATCTTGGATTTTCTATAATGAATCTTATAACCCAGAGTTAGAAAGCATTGGGAATCCATATTATTTCCAGATCAGTCACTGGAATTAGACGCATCCTGATTTTTTTTATATGGGCTTTTTAAGCATACTTGCACAGACACATGGGAGCAATAAGCCACTATACCAATAAGTATAGCTTTGTGTATTGATTTGGAGTGAGGTGTTTCTTTGTGTGGATAACTGTGCTACAGATATAAGAGCAGGTTCCTCCTACAGAATTGTTGGTATCAGCCAATGATGAATGGTTCTATTTGTCGATCCTTAGGGTTCTAACTTCTGTTGAGCTATAAGGACATTGGTTACTGAAAGGAAAGACTAGGACCAGTTTACCTATTGGGTTTACCTCACTTACACTGTATTTTCTCATCACCCATTACCCTATTGTGTATATACAGGTACTTCTAACAAAATTAGAATATCATCAAAAAGTTAATTTATTTCAGTTCTTCAACACTAAAAGTGAAACTCATATATTATATAGCGTCATTGCAGAGTCATCTATTTCAAGTGTTTATTTCTGTTAATGTTGATGATTATGGCTTACAGCCAACGAAAACACAAAAGTCATTATCCCAGTAAATTGGAATTGTTTATAACACCAGCTTGAAAAATGATTTTAACATCTGAAATACTGGCCTACTGAAATGTATGTTCAGTAAATGCACTCAATACTTGGTCAGGGCTCCTTTTGCATCAATTACTGCATCAATGTGGTGTGGCATGGAGGCAAATAGCCTGTGGCACTGTTGAGGTGTTATGGAAGCCCAGGTTGCTTTGATAGCAGATTTCAGCTCGTCTGCATTGCTGGGTTTGGTGTCTCTCATGTTCCTCTTGACAATACCCCAACGATTCTCTATGGGATTAAGGTCAGACTAGTTTGCTGACCAATTAAGCACAGTGATACTGTTGGTTTTAAACCATGTATTTATACTTTTGGCATTGTGGACAGGTGCCACCTCCTGCTGGAGAATTACATTTCAATCTCCAAAAAGCTTATCGGCTGCGCGGACTATGGTCTTGATAAAACACAGTGGACCTACACCAGCAGATGACATGGCTCCTCAAATCATCACTGATTGTGGAAACTTCACACCAGACCTCAGGCAGCTTGGATTGTGTGCCTCTCCACTCTTCCTCCAGACTCTAGGACCTTGATTTCCAAATGAAATGCAAAATGTACTTTCATCTGAAAACAACACCTTGAACTGCTGAGCAAGAGTTCATTTTTTTTCTCCTTAGCCCAGGTAAGACACTTCTGGCGTTGTCTATTGGTCATGAGTGGCTTGACACAAAAAATTCGACACTTGCAGCCCATGTCCTGGATATGTCTGTGTGTGGTGGCTCTTGAAGCAATGACTCCAGCAGCAGTCCACTCCTTGTGAATCTCCCCCAAATTTTTGAATGGCCTTTTCTTAACAATCTTTTCAAGGCTGCAGTTATCCCTGTTGCTTGTGCACCTTTTTAACCACACTTTCCTTTCACTCAACTTTCCATTAACCCCTTTCTTCCATCTGACGTACTATTCCATCTATGTGACCTGGGA
>VIAB01028497.1:11201-30604 GCA_009801035.1 Oophaga pumilio
CTTGGGGGTGAAGGGGTTAATAAGAAGGTGAAGTGCTTCTAATCCGTGCAGGAGTAGGAGCAATCAAACGCTGCAGTCTTTTGGCTCCTCTCTGACACCGTAAACCCATGACAACATGCTTGTTGCGCTGTATTAGGACAAATCTTCCTGCAGCCAAGTCAGTAATCGTACTGGGAGCCGCTTCCTTTTGGCTGCCATAGTCTGTCATTGTTCTCGGCAGCAAACAAAAGTTTTGCTCATTTGTCAACTAGTTTACAGACTATTTACACTGCTTGATTATGGGGAAACAAACGTTTCTAGGATCACTTGTTTATTATAATCAGCCACTGTAAATGCATCTTAAATTTACTAAGAACTTTACTAAGAACTTTATCATATTGATAAATCTGACCTATCATATTGAGACTGGGACATTTGTCAACTTCTTATAAACAAACAGTTCCTAATGTACTGTTCGATTAAATGTGTTTCCAAGCTGAAACTTTGAGGTTTTCGTTGGTAATTTTGTAATTTGTTAAAGGTATCAGATGAAACCCTCAAAAATAGCCAACTAATCTCCTGATAATGTGGCTATTTTTGAGGGTTTCATCTGGTTCCATTAAAAAAGTTAGAAAAACCCCCTCAACGTTTCAGCTTGGAAACAGAGTTAATCAAACAGTAGAAAGCTATCAATCAAATGGCATTTAGCTTCTCTACGTCTACTGCGAATATGAGAATCCAAACAGTGAAAGCGTATGTTGCGTATTAGACCAGATAAGTGGTTGCATCAAATGATTAATTTCCGGTGAAAGCAAGTTATTGCCTATCCACAGGTGTTAGATCTTAACTTGTTGATCAGTGGAGGTCTGACCACTGGGACCTGCGCTGATCGGCAGAATGGGGCACTTTTATTCCTTCTACAATGGAGTGGCATTGCACATGCTTGACCACCACTTCATTCATTCCTTATGGGGCTGCCAAGCCCGGCGCTTAGCTTTTTCCAGCACTCCTATAGAGAATGAATGGAGAGGAAATCAGGCATTCAATTTAGTCCTCCATTTTGAAGCAGGAAAAAAAAATCCCTATTCTGCAAATCTGCGCATGTCCCAGCATTGGGACACCCACTGACCATCAAGATATTTCCTATCCTTCGCATAGATGATAACTTGTTTTAACCAGACTACCTCTTTAAGCAATACAAAATAGAATGTCTATATTAAGAAAAACCTTTTGACTTTGTTTTATTCTTTATCATCTAATCTGGTTTTATCGAATTGGAATTATGATTAAAAGCCCTGGCAAACATACTTAATAGACATGCAAGCTGCAACAGGTAAAGAAGTCCAAACCTTGTCTTTCCTCTCCCAAGAAGCCCCGTTCTTGGGATTTATAGGAGTCCTAGTATTCAGACCCTCACAGATCAGCAAGCTATCACCCAAGTTAACCGTTTAAGAAACCCCAGCTCCAAGCTGGACGTAAAGTCAGCCTTAACAAAATGATTAAGTTGCCAATTCATCAAACATGTTTTGCCTGAATTCTGTCCTAAAAATTGTCAAATCATCACAAAATGTTTTCGCAACCTTTAGCTGCACAACGGTTTATTAACTCTTGCCATTTTACGCCAGTTTTAGCTAGGTGAGCTAACTTTTAGGAAAGTTAATGAAGCTTAGAAAAACTGCTTCATCAAATGTGGGCGGCAAAACTTTTGATGTATTTGAGCCCAAGTTTCTCAGCTCACTACTTTCTTGTGTCCCTACAAGAGATACAGAGGGCAGGGAGCGTGGATGTTAGATTTTACACATCTAGTATGCAGGATGGTGTATGGACGAGATGTGGTGGATAGCTGGTTCAGAAGTGCTGCACAGCAGACATGGGTGTATGGACCTTTTGAACCCTCAAAAATATTTGAGATTCTCTTTAAGACCTAACTATTAAAGATAACTTAAGGAAATAAAATGGATAAAACCCTTGTGTAATATACAGGTACGCAAATAAAAATGTACCATGAGGAGTTTTGCTTATTTCAGCCGGCAACTCGCTCTCTTCTCTTTTTAAGGAGAAAGTCGACCACCAGAAGAAAACCATTGAACTTCTCAACAAGTCTTTAGAAAAGCTTGAGAAAATTAAGGAGAAAGCTGCGAAAAAGGTAGTGAGCTTGAAAACAGAGCTGGACTACACCGAGCACGAGTCTGTAGGGGAAAAAGTGAGGTGTCAGCAGATGGTGGAAGCAGTCACTAATGAGCTGCACACAGCCAAGAGAGCCCTCGAGGAGGTAGCAAGGAGAGAAAAACAGGTACACTTCGTATATTAAAGTGAATCATTAGTATCTTTTTAGCAACTCTTAAAAAAGCTCATTAAATAGTTTTTTTGGGGGAGTTGTAACTTGCAGACACTTGAGAACTTTAAGAGACTTTATTACAATACTTAAGAATACAGACGGTTTTTGTCCCGTAGATCTTGCGAAATGTCTTTTTGGAAAAAAGGGGCCTTCAAGAAGGAATATAACAAGATTTTATTTTTTTTTTCTATCCAACCTCCAAAATGCAATTAGGAGGTGTTTTTGGGAGGTAGATTGAGTACCTGTGAAGAGTTTTCAGAAAAGGTTTAATTATCAAGGTGGTAAACGTAAGAGAGATGATTTTCCCTCCCTCGAAAATGATTTGTTAAGAATCTATACTAAGGGCGGCAGATCCCAAGAAAGTACAGCATTAAGATGATCTCTGTTTCATTCTGCAGCTTGTCGACTTCAGAGAGACCATCACCAGAATGATGGGATTCAATATTAACACCCTGGCTGTTCCGGATTATGAAATCTTCGACCAACTTAAGCGGGTTTTACGGACACATGGTCCTATTGATAACACTAAAATGGATAGATCTAAGTTGTCATATGGGTTTCGTACAGGGAATGGGGAACCTGAATACACGGTGCAGCACATGAACCCTAAATACTAATGTGATGGGTTAAGAAAAGTTTCAGTATTGATTGCTACTCTGTTAAGCCAGTTTTCACACATCCATGTTTCATGGTCCGAGTATAGATCCCGATGCATGGACTGATCGTGGGTCTCCTGACCCAAATGAAACAGCCTCATTGGCGAGTTTGATCCAGGAGACATGCGGCCTATTCAGACATCATGGTGCTGAAACACAGGTGTTTAAAACCAGCTTAAAAGGGATATTTGACCTCTGGGGAAAAAGTAAAAAAATAAAGATTACCAAGAAAAAGAGCAGTAGCTTATACTCCCTCATGATAGTCATGGTCATTATAATTTTGAAATGTATAATTTAAATAGGGAAGCAGTTTGCGATAATCAAAGAATCTGTTAATTCTAGAATTGAGCAAAAAGATTAGGAGAAACCTGATTCAGCTGTCAAGCGAGTAATCCATATTCACTGGACCAGTGCTCACCGAACCTTCTTCTTCCTGCTGGCATCACCAAAGCTTCTTCTGATTAGCAGGCGCCTGCAACATCATGTGTTCATCACCCACATTCAGCAGGTATGAAGAGGCTAACGAGGCTCTCGTTCAGCAACCTCGGATTATCGGCCAGGGACCGGCAAATCTTTTTTGCTCAACTCTAGTTAATTTGCAATGAACCAGAGCCCAATCCACAAGATTATTTATGAACCCTGAAACTGTATGAAACTTTGTGTCTTATGTTTTTTTTTATTTTGCTGATCATAATTATATATATTAAAATGACTACAGTTGATTCTGGACAGATGAGTGGTTTATTTAAAAAAATTCTAACTATATCATGGTTTTATAATGAATTTGTTGTTATACCAATTTTCCTATAGTGTTAAATGAGTGGATAAGAGTAAAAAATATGGCTGTTAACTTCCAGGAAGAGCGCTGCTCTTGGTCGTGTGTGGTATTGCAGCTCAGACTTATTAAAAACATGAATTAAATAGTGTGTACTTTTCTGACATATTCCTGTAGTTTTTATTTTTTATGTCATACTATCAAAACTAAAAAAAAATGTTATTTTATGTTAAACTTTATTTATTAGACTTAGTGCATTAAAGGAAATTTCCACATTGACATCCAATTTTTTTTAATTGTCTTAGTAAGAAATTTTTAATAACGCATTTATTTTGTTTCCACAGCTTTCACCATCATTGGATGCAATGTCACAATGCAACATAACAATTTCAATGTTATCCAAACATGTCGCCTTGTAGCCCCAAACCTACACTAACTAGTAGGCCAAAATGGTATATAGGCATAACTGGCCTGGGATTTTGGTTAGCCCCCTCCCACTGTCTAACCACTTTAGATGCCATGGTCTCTATTGACCATAGCATCCAAGAAGTTAAATTGGCCAGGCCAGGAGCAATGCCGAGTGTGTCAGCTGTACATAACTGTTCCCTCCAGTAGTAATGTGGGAAGGGGTTAAACTTAGGGAGTGAAATTTACAGGTGCAAAGAAACCTCCAAAAAACTATTGGGCCTAATTGGTCATTTGCGATTTTTCTATGTCATGTTTGTCCTGTGGGATTTGCTGACGTTTATTCGGCCAAATTCATCAAAACAGCGCACACATTTCATGAGTTTTGTGCCAAGTCAAAAATGCTCTTTATTTCTGGTTTTAACCTATTTTGCGACTTTTTAGCACAAAAATTCACACAATCGACTAAAATGTCGCAAAAAATGCTCCAAAAGTTTCAAGTAAGCATAAAATCACTCCGGGTAAAGGAGGGCGGACTGGAGCACATTTGTTCCAAAGTTTGGGCAAAGAATGAAACAGGCAAAAACATCTGGAAAACCCAATATCTTTCCACATTATATGCTTTTTTTTTAAGTTCGCTGAACAAAAAACAAGCAAAAAAAACCCCTGACGCACAAATAAAACAGTGATTTTAGAAAACACACAAATTGAAAGAGGAATATGGAACAAGCAAAAAGCTAAGGCGCAAAACACTAAAAAACAGGTGCAAATGCAATAATGAACTGTATAGTCAATCTTAAGATAATTTAAAAATAAAAAATGAAAACCTTGAAAGCAGCTTCATGGAATCCCAGACATCTAGTTGAACCCATGGTTTACTGTACTTACCTGTAATTTTTGTTTTTGTTCTGCATTTTTCAAAGTTTTAAATAATATTAATAATTCTTTCAAAAAAATTAAAGTAGCAAAAGTAAATAATTGAAATGAACAGGGATAATGTCTCTGTGACAACAAAGCAAAAATAAATACATTTTTAGCTAGCCGAACATTTTTTTAGAACCTAGTTACACACAATCTACAGTCTGATATAACACTATGGTCATAGTAAAGTTCTGGCAGAAAAAAAAACTTTCTAGAAATATATAAATTTTTTATTTCAAAAAGTGGTTAGCAATCATTTGCCGGTGCTGTAATTTACTATCTCATTTGCTAAATTGATCGCATCTGACAAGAAAATGTTCTACTGTAATGGTGATATTTTATTCTGACCAAAAAAAAAATTATTAGGCAAAGATGCTACACAAAAATATGAAAAAAAGATGGCAGAGCACAAAAGATTTTCAATTACTCGGGATGATATTCAATTTTAGAGGAAATGTGTGATCCTGTAAGTTGGAGGGTTCCTTTCTCCATTGCATAAGTAACCGGCGAAGGTCATTTTCTTGTGAAATGAGGAGATTTATATGAGCGAACTAACAATGGCGTTCTGCATTTGGCCTCTTGAATACTCATTGTAAAACCCATTTGCAGATATTTCATTGATTTGCTAAAGGACAACCTCTTTTGGTGGGCCTTCATGCTTAGTTTGCAAACTCCTGTGTGTGTATATAAAGTTGGTTCTTTTTAAGTCGAGTTTTCCTATATTTGCGGCTCCTATATAGCCCGAGAAAACAAGCAAAAAAAGGCAAATATAAAGATTGCGTTATGCGCACACACACAGAAAAACAACCCGTTAAAATGAATATTATGTCTATGTTCACAAATGAGTATTGTTTTTTTTCTTTTGGTGCCTACAACTCTTATGCAGACATATGTGTCTCCATGGTAACAGACAAAAATCAAAACCTGTGTTGTCTGATCCTGTAGTCGAGCTCTCGTCTATCAGTTGTCTGCTTTTAGCAAGCCTGTCAAATTTTTATTAGGCTATGTGCATATGACATCTTGTTCAGGAGGATTTTGCCTGGAACCCACCTGAAAAAGTGAATAGCGAAACTGTTGCAAAAAATGAACATAATGCACAGAAATGTAAAACCTGTGTTGATCACCAGAAGGTTTGGAATATCATGATGGACATGGGAGTACCAAACCATCTGATAAGCCTCATTAGGAATCCTTACATTGACCAAGAAGCAACAATCCAAACGGAACACGGCGACATCGCATGGTTCAAAATAGAGTGAGGCGTCAGACAAGGCTGCATCCTGTCACCATTTCTGTTCAATTTTTATGCAGAAGCTATTTTCAGGACGGCTTGACTTGGGGAAAAAAAAGAAGAAGGAATCAAAATTGCTGGACGAATCATCAACAATCTTAAATACATGGATGATACAACATTGATAGCAACAAGCGTAGATGGAATGAAGGGGTTATTACCGATTGTCAAGATGGAAAGCTCGAACATGGGACTGCTGCTCAACACAAAAAAGACAAAGATATAGACTACTGCCAGGTATGACCAGGACACATTTGACATGGACGGCGATAAACTGGAAGTTGTAAAGGACTTCAACCTACTTGGATTGATGATCACTCAAAATGCACCGACGACACCGAAAGTGAATAGGAGAATAGCTATGAGCAAATCAACAATAAAGTCACTGAACAAGGTCTTCAAATCGAGGAACATTTCACTGGCGATGAAGACAAGGTTCGTACATAGTCTAATCTTTTCTGTGGTAACAAACAGATGCGAAATCTGGACAATAACGAAACAAGACAAAAAAAGAATCGACTCCTTTGAAATGTGGTGTTTGAGAAGCATGTTATGAATACCATGGAAAGCAAGAAGAACAAGCAAATTAATTTTGGAATAAATCAAGCCAGATATGTCAGTTGAAAGGATCACCAAGCTACGACTTGCCTATTTTGGACACATCATGCGAAAACAGCAATCACTGGATAAGGACATCATGGTCAGAAGAATAGAAGGAACAGGGCAAAGAGGAAGACCAGCAATCCGCTGACTTGATACTATCCAGTTAACAGCGTAGGAGAATCTAGTGGACCTATCTAGGCTTGCACAGGGTTGATCTTCCTACCAAGCGTTCATCCATCAAGTTGCCATGGCTCAAGACCAATCCGAAGGCAGTTAAGCAAAACAATGTTAAAACAACATGTTCAGTCTTTAACCAGTTCAAGATTCAGAAATCATGAAGTGGTTAGTTGAAGTGACCTGTTCATTCTTCAGGTGGCTCCATTTGGAAGCAACCTTCTCTTTATACTAGAAAGTTTCGGGAAAAGATACTGGTGGTGCAAAAAACTATGACAAAATGACAAAACCGTCAGCTTCAGGAAGACCGCTGGCTTTTTCCTGAAGCAGCTTCACCTAAAAAGAGATGTCATGTGCACATACCCCTAGAAAGAAATTCAATATGGAAGAAAAAGTGTGACCTCAAAATCAGACTACAAATTTCTTTGTAGTCTGTGTGGTAGAGCATCTCACTTGGCTGGACACAGAAGTATAACTGGAACACTGCCTGTTTAAGAAAATGATTGGTTTATTGTAGACAGCATAAACCAAGCTTGGAAAAATAAACACAGCCCTCTAGGCAAAGCAGCATAACAAAGAAACAAAAAGAAACACAGTCCTTTTCATAACGGGGATCAGCCCGCTCACAGGCAGCAATGTCCATGGTTTAGGTTTAGCATACACTTCCATGGAGTGCTCCCTCTCCAGGCACACACTGAACACTGAAAGCTCTGGCCATCAGCCATTTAAGCCCAGACCATGTGACTCCTCCATCATGTGACTGATCACATGATCTTGATATCACACAGGTCCTGTCAGGACTCTGCATGTGGAGATACAGTGGACCTCCTCCCACCCGCTCTATGAAGGTCCACTAAAACCAGCCCATAACAACTTACATTTAATCCTCCCAACACGTAGTGTGCCAGAGGAAACTACTCTGGTTTTACATCACTGACGCTATCATGAGCAGTGACACATATCTCCCCTCCATCACTTCCCCAGTGACTCTGTCACCTCTGTTACAATGGAAACACAGATGTGTACAAAACAGTAGTAAGTATTTGTGACACAAATGCGAAGGAGCCACACCTCGCAACCCAGCCTGACGTCAATATGTCAGCGGGATCACGTGGTAAGGTCTCCTCACTTTTACCAACGTGATGTTCCGCATACCTGAGTGACACATAAGGTCAGCTTGGCACAGTTTTACACAGACCCTCCCCTCAGTCCACAAGGGCCCAGGGAGGTCTGGGTAGTGAGAGAAGGTGACTCACGCAGTCACTGACGTGACACCACACTCGCCCAAAACCCTGACAGGCTGAGAGGCCCTGTTCACTTGCCCCAGTGAAGCAGAGCCTTATTAGCCACATAGGACTGCTACCAGTTCCTCATTCTATATATGCCTGGTCCATTAGCAGGGTTATATCAGGCCAGGGCCCAGCCCCCCAGTAGCATGTGAGATTATTCTGAGAAATGAACGTATGGATTTGTGGATTGAGATAAAAGAGCAGCCCAAGGTTAAATTATATATTTAATCGCCTTAAGGGCACACTAGACAATACACTATATATACACATTGGTTATACATATATAATGGTCATATATAATGGTCAGATATGTAAATACAATAGTGGTAGGACAAAGGGTATAAACAGAACATACAGTCAGTTACCAGTTCGATGAAAGACCTGGCTTGTGAGGGAGGAGTTGCCACATGGGAGGCTTGTGTTCCCTGCGGTGTGACTTGTCCTCCCACAATGTCCTTGTGACCTACCAGAGTAAAATCAATAGGAAATGCTGCACGCAAGCATTTAACCATCTGGGTCACTCCCTCCTGCCCTCTGGGCTGAGCCTAAATCTCCTTCCCTGGAGGTTTGGAGATAAATCACCCAAAATCTATGAAATATCATAACTCCTTTCTGGGCGTTCCTATAGCAGTGGTTCTGGCGCCATCGAATGGAACACGGCCCCTGCTACTCATAGAGACTAAATGCAATTTTACTACCTAGCTGCTAGTGGCTGTTCTATGTATCTCTCTTCCAGTGCGTGTTAGATTGA
Source organism: Oophaga pumilio (assembly GCA_009801035.1). NCBI lineage: Eukaryota > Metazoa > Chordata > Amphibia > Anura > Dendrobatidae > Oophaga > Oophaga pumilio. Next base: position 20,384 of record VIAB01028497.1, read on the forward strand.
CTCGAGACTCAGACATGCGCTTGCCCTACTCTGTGGATCTCAGAAATGTATACGATGTACAGCTAGGACATATAGTAATTCCGTAACTCCTTTATGAAGTCCTAGATGACTGAACAAAGGACTCAGGCCGCATGACTTGGATCCACTGGGGGTCTTCCTGCAAAATGAATTTTTTTTGTTTTAGATGCAGTGTGACACTGAAAATAATGGATAAATAGGTGGACATTGCCTTTTATTTCATACATGGTGATTATGCTTTAAAATACAGAAATTAATCATTCCTTACCTAAGCCCCTGCCAAACCAGCACCACTGCTCCCCTTGGATCTTTTTTTTTAACAGGACTATAAGGTAGAAGTGAAATCATGTATAAACCCCTTACTGCTGCATCCCATCACTGGAAATTTTGCGCCACCTAGCACCACTACTGAAGTCAGTGATTGGATGCAGCGGTCATATGTTGTCGATGTGAGGTCAGAACTGAGCCTTGTGGACAAAAGACCAATGGGAATCAGCAGAGAGGCAAGAGCAGCAGGAGCTTCAGAAGGAAAGTAATAATGGTTTTCTTATTTTAGCATAAGGAGCGTTGTCCCCTTGGTTTTAGAAAACCAAATGACCCCTTTTAATATTGCTGTATTATATGACTATGTACATAAATTCTTAGCTCCAAAATATGTCAGCGTAAGAATCTGTAATGCATCCATTAATACACCTCAGGAAGTTGCATCAAATACTTTATACTAAGGTCCATTGTATGAAATCCCAATTTTGATACCTTTGTTGTAGTACTGTATACTCAGTTTTTGTTAACTAATAAATGTGCCTGTACATTGTGCCTATATTCACTTATAAGTGCCAGTGATAGGTCCAGTGCAAGACAAGGCCCTCAAGATAGACATGGATCTTGCCTCTGGCATCCAGATCTATCAGACATTTATAAAATTTCTATTCCATAACTGTCCAAAATAGGAATATCCTTTAAAGAGGTCCAGTTGGCTTTCCTAAAATGAACAGATTTTTTTCATTGTGTTAGATGTAAAAAAAAAAAAAAATCTGGAGAATCGTCTCTTGGAATAAACGTTCCTATATTACTCTTCCTGGTAGAGTATGAATGAATAAATTTGCAACTGGGTGTGTGAATGTGGCCCATTTAGTTTCCAAAGAACTGACAATGGATAGAAGGGACTTAACCAGACAAGAGGAAAATAACAGCCAAAATTGTGGGTACTCAAACTAACATCAGTAGTCTTACAGAATTATTGCTCAAATTCCTGTGCAAATATAAAATAACTTAAAAAAGTAAAATTAAGTTTCAGTGAAAATAAGAATTAGAATTCTTTTCACTTTTCTTTTCTAAGAGTCTGATACATAATTAATACAACATACAGCGTAAAGAAAAGCACAAGTCATGGTGCCTAATTGATTATTGCATTTGTGCTTTTTTGGTTTAGTTTTTGGTATTTTTGCCTGTTTTTCATTTACACCTTATTCTTTTTTTAATTTGCACTTTTTTGAAAGTCTACTTTATATGTATTATGTGTTATTGTTTTTTATGTTCACCATTGTGGGCAATGTCTGGGTTTTCCAAATGTTTTTGGCTGATTCACCAATTACAACTTTTTAAAAAGTTACAAAATTTTTGAGCAAATGTACTACAGCTCCCACCTCCTCCAGAGTGATTTTATCTACAACGAAATTTTTTATGCAACATTTTAGTGGAACATATAAATTTTGGACTAAAACAAAGAATATTTTATATTTGCCACAAAAAACATCAACAAATACCACAAGAAAAAAAAAGGAAAGGTAACTTGTTCTCCTATCCCCTAATATATTTGCAGCGCCCGCATCTCTGCCTGCAGTCCTTCTCTCCCTGCAAAGACATCAGCGTATTCACTGCCTAGGCTCCCCTCCTGCTCCTTCTGGGTCTGCTGCTGCCTGGGGTGCATGCACTCATAGCAGGTCTTCAGGCACCGTGCTTAAAGCGTGCACGCACCCTTCCTCTTTCTTAAAGGGGCCGCGCGTTCCTCTAAAGTGTCCCCAGCCAATATCTGGAGGTCTCTTTCTATTTAAACCTCCTCCTCCAACATGGAAGTGCCTGTGCAATGTTGTGGGTTTGTTCTAAACACAGTTGTGAGTTCTCAGATTTCTGTACTTGTATCCGAGCCAGCTGCACCCGCCAGTGCTCACCTCAACGGCAGCAGAGCCAGCTGCACCCGCCAGTGCTCACCTCAATGGCAGCAGAGCCAGCTGCACCTTCCAGTGTTCACCTCAATTGCAGCGGAGTCAGCTTCACCCGCTAGTGCTCACCTCAACAGCAACGGAGCCAGCTGCACCCGCCAGTGCTCACCTCAACGGCAGCTGAGCCAGCTGCATCCGCCAGTGTTCATCTCTCCGTTAGACTGTCATGTCTGCACCTGCAGTTCATGTCATCTTTTCTCTAATTGTCCACAGCCAATAATTGGAGATCTCTCTATTTAAACCTCCTCCTCCAACATGAAGGTGCCTGTGCAATGTTGTGCTCACCTCTACGACAGCAGAGCCAGTTGCACCCGCCAGTGCTCACCTCAATGGCAGCTGAGCCAGCTGCACCCGCCAGTGTTCATCTCTTCGTTAGACTGTCCCGTCTGCACCTGCAGTACATGTCATCTTTTCTCTAAAGTATCCCCAGCCTGTCTGCATCTGTTGGACATTTCCCTGGGCCATTTCAGCCATCTACTCCTTGGGGTCAGCCGCCATCTACCCAAGGTCAGTCCTGGAATAGCACCTGGATCACCTCCCTTGTCTCTCCAAAGAGGTGAACCGCGAGAGAAGATCGGTATGCCTGGCTCCCACCTTCCAATGACGGATCATTAAACAAGTTCCTGTTACGACTTCTTTGCTTGAAACTATGCAGATAGACAAGGTGAAGCTATCCAAGCGCTGCCGAGAGGTTCATCAGGCCGAAGGGACATGCTTCTACTGCGGCAGCTCCGAACATCTTATTAGGTCCTGCCCCGAGAGGCCGGGAAACGCCAATCCATAGGGTCGGTAGGAGAGGCTACCCTGGGCAAGTCTTCTACCTCTCCATCGTTGATCCTGACTGTATCTGTCTCCTGCGGCAAATAGACTTTTGTTGAAATGGCCCACCTGGACTCTGGCTCCACAGGTAACTTTGTTCAACAGGCTGTGGTCGAGTGGTATAACATTCCAGTCCTATGTTTTCCGGATTCGTTGGTGATTTCTTCAGTGGATGGAAAGCCTCTTCCTGAGACCATCCAGTTAATCACGGAGCCCATGAATCTTCCGGTGGGGACGCTGCATTTGGAGAACATTTCTCTTCACGTGCTGTCTGGTCTCTCTTATCCTCTACTACTAGGTCTCCAGTGGCTGCAAAAACACTAACCTGTTCTGGACTGGAGGTCTGGAGAAGTACTCCGTTGGGACTCAGGATGTCACAAAATGTGTCTTACTCCCATTCGTCCTGTCCGGTCTCCTACTTCTCCTGCTAATTTGCCTGGCCTGCCCACGGCATACTGTATTGGACGTATGCGGATGTCTTCGACAAGAAGGAGGCTAAGACCTTTCCACCTCATAGGCCATATGACTGCCCGACTGACCTCCTGCCTGGTACCTCACCTCCTTGAGGCCAAATCTACCCCCTATCCCAGGCCGAGACTCGTGCTATGTCTGAGTATATAGAATAAAACCTCGCTAGGGGATTTATATGGAAATCCTCATCTCCGGCCGGAGCTGGGTTTTTCTTTGTGAAGAAGGACGGCTCTCTGTGACCCTGCATTGATTACAGGAGCCTTAACCAAATCACTGTAAAAAATAAATACCCCCTACCCCTGATCTTCGAGCTGTTTGATCGCCTGCAGGGTTCCAGAGTCTTCACGAAGCTTGACCTACAAGGGGCATACAACCTAGTTCGAATTCATCAGGGAGACGAGTGGAAGACGGCTTTCAACACCCGCCATGGCCATTACGAGTATGCCTTTTGGACTCTATAATGCTCCAGCTGTCTTTTAAGAACTGGTGAAGGACATCTTCCGTGACCTGTTCTATACATGTGTGGTAGTATACCTGGACACCTTGGTATTCTCTCCTGATCTGCCAACACACAGGAGGAACGTACACCAGGCTCTACTAAGGTTAAGAACTAACCATCTCTACGCCAAATATGAAAAGTGCGTCTTCGAACAGTCCTCCCTTTCGTTTCTGGGGTACATCGTTTCTGAGACCGGTCTGAAGATGGATCTCGAGAAGCTATCCTCTGTCATGTAGTGGCCCCATCCAGACGGTCTTAAGGCTATCCAGCGGTTTATCGGGTTTGCGAATTATTGCCAATTTATTTTGCATTTTTCTTCCCGGACTTGTCCTGAAGCAGAAGAAGCCTTTGTATCTCTCAAGCAGGAATTCTCCTTAGCTCCCGTGCTGCATTGCCCAAACCATAACAAACAGTTCTTCCTGGAGGTGGAATCATCTTCCACTGGGGCCGTTCTCACTCAGAACTCTTCATCCGGTCACAATGTGTCCTGCGGCTTTTTCTCTAAACTCTTCCCGGCACCAGAATGTAATTACTCTTTTAGCAATAGAGAGCTGCTCGCGATCAAGCTGACTCTGTAGGAGTGGCGGTACTTGCTGGAAGGAGCATTGCATCCTGTGGTAATTTACACTGACCACAAGAATCTGGCTTATCTGCAGGCTGCTCAGCGGCTTAACCCCCGACAAGCTAGGTGGTCTTTGTTCTTCGCTCGCTTCAACTCAACTTCACACTCCACTTTTGGCCGGCTGATAAAAACATTAAGGCAGATGCGCTCTCCAGGTCCTTCCAGGTCTCCGACCAGGAGGAGGAGCTTAAACATATTGAGCCCTCCAAAATAATCACATTCGCTGCGCTAGACTTATCTCGTCTACCCTCTGGTAAGACTCACGTGGCTGAACCTGACAGGAAGCGGGTTCTTTTCTGGGGACATTCTTCTAAGGTGGCGGGCCACAACGGACAGAAGAAGACTACTGTCCTTATCTCGCGACACTATTGGTGGCCGACTCTGTGCAAAGATGTTGTGAGTTTCGTCTCTGCTTGTCTTTCGTGTGCCCGAAATAAGACTCCCAAACTGCTTCCGACTAGTCGGTTGCTTCCCTTGCCTGTGCCGCCTGCTCCCTGGCAGCATATCTCCATGGATTTCATCCAGTGTCGGCTGGATGTGCCGTCATCTGGGAGTGGATCGTTTTTCTAAGATGGCTCATTTCATCCTGCTATCCAGTCTTCCATTTGCGCCATCACTGGCAAAAGAATTTGTTCTTCAGATTTTTCGTCTCCATTGTCTAGTGCTTCACATAGTCTCCGATAGAGGTGTCCAGTTTACCTCTTGTTTCTGGAGGGCCACCTGTAAGCTACTGGATGTTACTTTAGATTTCTCATCTTCTTACCATCCTCAGTCCAATGGCCAAGTGGATCGAGTCAATCAGATCCTGACTAATTTTCTCCGGCATTTTGTCAAAGCTCATCACAGTGACAGGGTTGAACTCCTGCCTTGGGCCAAATTCTCTTACAATAACCATGTGAGCGAGTTCTAGGCCAAATCTTCATTTTTTGTGGTTTACAGGCAACACCCCAAAGTGCAGTTCCCTGTGGCTGTCACCTCCGATATTCCAGCTGCCAATTCCCTCGTCAGAAACCTCTCTGACATCTGATAGGACACCAAAGCGTCTTTGGTAAAATCCTCCGAATGGATGAAAAGACACGTGGATAAGACTTGCGGTGGATGCTGCGTCCCACACAAAGATCTCTCCTCACAGCCGGATCAGGCTACCAGCATTACTGAGACATCTACTCTCTATGATCACTATCACAGCTGGTTCAGGTAATTGGCATTACTAAGACATTTAGTGCCTATGTCACTTACTCCACTACCACCACTGGTTGTGTCCAGCCCCCCCTTTTTACCCCTTTGTGGATCAAAACTCTCATTCAGTAGTATCTGTGACTGATGAAGGTCCATGATGCAGGACCGAAACGTTTCTTGTTACTACTGTGAATAAATACCCCAACACAAAATATAATTAAGCTGAGTGGCGAGTTATTATTCTAATTAGTCATTCAACAGTGACACAACACACACTACATTTTAGTGGTTTTGCGTGAAATTACAAGTAAACATATATGGTAGAGTGCATAAGATACATTATGAACCAGTATTAAAAAAAGGAGCTGAAACATATTTGTTCGTTGAGGCCATTCAGTGTAATGGTGTTAAGTTTAAAGATCCATTTGGCCTCAATCTGATCAAGGCAATTCTCAATATTACCATCCCTAGAACTAAAGAGGACACCATCAATACCTTGTAACTATTCATTACAATCGTTAAATAATTTAAAATGTTTGGGTAGAGTTTTCGATGTTTCACGATTGTCACACGTTTGTGCTGCTCTAATGTCAAGAACATGTTCTCTTCCTCTGCACTTCAGCTCTCTAGATTTAAGTCCAATATATTTAAGATTACAGGGGCAGGTAGCACAACATATAACTGCTGTGTTTGTGCATGTAATGGTATCTAGGATTTTATATACATATTTTAATAGGATTTGAGGTTTTGTAATGGCTGTGAAGAATAAGGTCTCCACAGTTATTGGTATGTCCATATGTGATGGCTGGTTTCGATGGTAAGTTTTGGGACAAGTTGCAACACCTGCCAATGTCTAGATAGAACTTTATAGTCTTCGTGAAATCTTGAGTTGTATGTCTAAATAAAACATACCTTGTCATTTGTTTTGGTCCAAGGTTCTTTTGTGGTAAGTGATTGATTTATATTAAGTGTTTTTGTTCTTAAGTAGCCACATTGGATAGAAGAATGTGAGTATCCTCTTTCTTGGAATCTTCTGCTCAAATCCATGCTCTGTCTCTCAAATGATTGTTCGTCAGAATATATGCGATGTATCCGTAGAAATTGACCAATGGGAATGCCATTAATAAGAATACATAGATATGAAGACGAAGTGTGGAGTAATGTATTGGCTGAGGTGGGTTTACGAAAAACATCAGTATAAATCAGACCATTGTTGTCGACCTGCAACATAGTGTCCAAGAATTCCATGTTAATTCTGCCGGCTTTAAAGGTGAGATGTAGATTGATATCATTCTCATTAAGATTACTCATAAATTTATGAAGATCTCGTATAACCTTGCCAAATGCACAACACGTCATCAATGTATCCACCGCAGAATTATACATTCTCAATGAATAAAGGTGTTCAGTTAAAAATATTTTCCTGTCCCACAGCTCCAGCAATAAAGTAGCATATGAGGGCACGCAGGTCAACCCCATAACTCAGTGGTCCCCAACCTTTCTAACCGTGAGAGCCAAATCCAGCTCCTACCACCCCCTCACATCAGTGGCAGCCAAAGCCCCCCATTACGGGTACAATGTTAACCAAAGCTTTTCCGCAGAAATCACCACTAAGCAGTATTCTGAGGTCAAGGGGTTCCCACAATCCCCTCATTCAGTATTTTCCCATTGAACACTCACAAAACACGGTCACATCCAGTTTCAAGGACCTCTAGTATCATCCTGTCTCCAGCGTACCATACTTAAATTATGTGTACACCCCTGAGACCAGTATAAGTACATCCAGATCTGCTCTTTCATTCAGAAGTACTCACAAAATTCACCATTTTCAGATGTGCGCTTCATACAAGTTTGCTAGATCTAAAGCTATTGCACAAAGCTTGCTGACAGCCGCGAGCCACAATTCATGGGAGCGCGAGACACAAGTGGCTCTCGAGCTACAGGTTGGGAATCCCTGCCATAGTTGTACCCTGGAGCTGTAGGTAGAATTGGTCATTAAATAGAAAAAAATTGTGGGTAAGTACAAAATCCAATTCAGTCATGTTCAGGGTATTGAACTCACCATCACAGTTGGACATCGCAAGAAATTGATTGTTTTTTGGCCTCCAAGCCGTACTTGTTTCGTATCGATGTACTATATATAGGGACTCGATGTTGCAGATTACTAGTACCATATCTTCTCTGAGATGTAGCCCATCAAATTTACGTAGGACGTTATTGGTATATTTAAAATGAGAAAGAAGATTTCCTACCATGGGACGAAAAATGTGGTTGTTATTCTGCAAATTGGTTCATACATATTGTTGTTACCTCAGACAATCGGACGGCCTGGAGAACATAAAGAATTTTTGTGAATCGTGGGCAACATATAAATATAGACACTGTGGGGTATTTGACAATGAGATAATTCATTTGTTCTTTGTTGATGATACTTGTTTACTCAGCCTTCTCCAGGAGGATTCTCAACTGCAGATAATAGGAAGACTTAAAATAGGAAGACTTAACTAGGAAGACTTAAAAGTAAGTTTGTGGTAATGGAGCGCCCGTCAGGGTCCTGAGGTTACTCGGTACCGGGCCGGTTCTTAAGGGGATATGTCACGGCAGCAGTGACCCGGTCCGTGGCCCTGGGCATCCAATGAAAATGATGATAATTAAGGGGAAATAAAGTTTATGAAAGATAGTTCGTGATGCCACTTGTGGTATTCGGCAAATAAGATGTTAGCCGACACTGTAGATTCAGTCCACTGGGGCAGATTCAGTCCACTGGGGCAGTTGTTGTTGCAGCAGAGTTGGTTCAGCTCTCCACAGGCAGAGCTATTCCCCAGGGCAGTGGAAGTGTAAAATGATGATGATGATTGTTGTAGTGCAGGGCTGAGGTGACGCAGGAAATAAACAGGAGGAAATAGCAGTATGCAGTCTTTACAGGTTTTACTCACAGTTCTGATGTTACAATCCCCAGCCGGGGTGCTGTGTCCTCAGGATCTGTGGTCCATACAGCTCTCAGGTAGATTGGGGTGCATGTTGCCAGGGCTCCCTTAGATGTTCCTTTCCTGGCCGTCTCACTATGCTGGATACCGCCTCTCCTGCCCTGCATCTTCACACACAGTGTCTTGAGTCAGTAGACTCGGATCTTGTCGGGCGACGTTGGTCAGACCCCTGGATCCTATATGTCTGCCTTTTCAGTGAATGTGTTGGATGTGGTTGCAGCACATGCAGATACTGCAGCCTCCGGTTTTCTTGCTGACTCCTTAGTTTCTCCACTAGTTTTGGTGCCGGTCCCCTAACTGCGACCTGGTCCCTCCACCAACCATGCTGGTGGATGTGGGCCCCACAGATGGATCTCTCACTATCCGTGCCCCTAGGACCTCTTCTTCCTCTTCTCCTCTGGAGTCTCTTTCTCTCTGTAAAAATAAAAATATACTGTCAGGAGGAGCTCTAAGAACACACGGATAATGCAAAAGTTTCTTTAGCCCACAACGCATTTCGACGGTAACCAGTCTTCATCAGGTGGCTGCCACCTGATGAAGACGGGTTACCGTCGAAACGCGTTGTGGGCTAAAGAAACTTTTGCATTGTCCGTGTGTTGTTAGCGCTCCTCCTGACCGTATATTTTTATTTTTACTCAGTTATTGTCCTCCATTGGAGGTTACGGCTGGAGCTGCTTTGGACCGCCTATTTTCCCGATTGCCGTCTTCCTGGTCTCCCTTGTGACCGCTGATTTATTATTCCCCTTTTCTTTCTCTCTGTAGTCTGGGGACCGGCTGCTCTCAGCTTCAGCCCCCCTGTAGACTCTTTCTCTGTCTGTCTTTCCTTCAGGAGCTACGCTCTGCTCCTCACTCCTCCTCTCCAGCAGACTCCTTCCAGAAGCTTCTCTGACCCCTGTCACACTCACTGAATCCTCCCTCTACTCTACCTTCCCCACCCACTCCCCAACACCCTTTCCTACCCAGGCTGGGATGAGGCCACCCTCCCTAAGGGTACACCCAGATGCCCTGACTGAACTGGTGTGTGTTGGTTGTAAGTATTAGAGTCCTGGGTAGTGCCCCCTCCTTACCTGAGAGCGGAGTACCACACCACTGGATGAGGTGCAGTACCTCTGTGGTGACTGAACCTTCAGGGGTGCCACAGTAACAATTGGTGTCCCGCAGTTGCCCGTGAGTTTCCTTCTTAGACATTCTGTTAGGCCAAATGACTATGTTTACCCCTTTTATCGAAAGGTTTAATCACTATTAGTGATGAGCAAACGTGCTCGGAAAAGGTGTTATCCGAGCACGCTCAGGTGCAAACAGAGCATCTTCTGCGTGCTCGAATACTATGTTCATGTGCATGTCTCTCAGATGATCGACAGACACAACCAGGGCCGGCTCCAGGTTTTTATGGGCCCCGGGCGA